>SIJG01000077.1:194780-208440 GCA_023374025.1 Heterodera schachtii | reverse complement strand
TAAGTTATATGACATGTAATTTAAATGAATTGTTTTGGCATGAAAAAATAATGAACATAACATATCAAGGAAAGCAATTATTTTTTTTTAACTATATAATTATTGAACAAGAAAACATGACATTACAATTAATTAAACAAAATGTTTTTTTTTAAATTGTTTGTCAATTACAACAAATTAAATGTCTTTTTTTTAAAATATTTGTCATAAAATTAACCAAAATAAAAAACATGTCAACAAAAATGTTTTTTTTTTTAATTGTTTTTTTTTTACATGAGTAGCTATTGAACATGACAACTTGACAAATGAAACAATTATTTAAATTTCATGAATTTGATTTTCAGCATTTGATTTTCATCATATTAATTTTTTAGATATGAATAATGAACCAAAATAACAACATGTCAACAAAAATGTTTTTTTTTTTTAATTTTTTTTTAACATGAGTAAATATTGAACATGACAACATGACAAATGAAACAATTTTATTTCATGAATTTGAGTTTCATACATTATTTTTTTAAGCTAATTATTTGTGAATTAATTTGAATTAAATTTAAAATATTTTAAATAATTTTTAATTTTAATAATTAAGGAATTATAAAATAATGATAGATGTAATTAAAACAAAGGAAGTAACAAAAAATAATAATTATATTTAAATAACGAATTATTTTGTAAAAAGAACAAACCAAAACAAAAATGGAAGTAAATTGTTTAAAAATGGAAGTTTAAAAAGAAACAATTATTTAATTATTTTTAAAAATGAACTTTAGAAGGAGGAAAATTATTATATTGTAAATAGCAAAAATAAAAAGGAGTGAAAACAAAAAAAAAAATATTTAAATAATTAAATAATATTTTTTTTGCGAAAAAAAAAAAAAGATATTATTTTTTTGTTAGCACATATTCTTAATGCTATTAGAGCGTGACCGGACATTTGGACAGCGGACATCACGGCACTAAATTTCGCCTGTTTATTAAAAAAAAAACAACTTGACTTTATGTCTGATCAGATTTTTAAATTTTTTTTTTTGGCTTTTTATATGCCTAATAACTCGAAAAATAGCTTAACAACCACAAAAAAAAACATATTTTCTTGCCTTTTACGCCACTGGGAGCTAAGGAAAAATAGGCAAAAACCTAAATAATTGCATCCCTTGTTATTACACTTATTTCTTCGCAGTTTTGCTTGGAAAAAATCTATGAGCATAACAAAAAAAAATAAGCACATCTTTTTCAGTTCCGTCGTCTGAGCGTCGGTGAAGATGCCGGGGTTCTCAAAGTAAAACTTGCAATGAATCAGTGATTGGCAAATGCGAATTTGTAACCAATTTTAATTGTTTGTTTCAAAATATTTTTCAATCTCATTTAAAAAATTTAATTAATATTTATATGAAAATGTATCCGCTTAACTCATTCATTTTTTGTGAAGTGACTAGCACCCAAAAATATATTAAGTCGCGGTGTCTCGAAAATCTCTTGGCGCGAACCGAAGGATCCGTGATGTGATCGGAGAGACCGTCGAAGGAAGTGGCGGAATTCAGCCCACAGAAGCATCTCATTTTGTTGTACGAGGGAACTCCCTCCCGCGCATTATACTCAATGAGCCGAGATCAGTGCTAATTTGGTCATTATGCAAAGATGCCAAAATTTCCATGTCATACAAAAGGCGGCTATTTTGCTTTTTTCTGCATAGAATTTTTGAACAGTTACAATTGCCCATAATTATGGCAAACTTTCACATATATAATTGATATTCTCATACTCTTTATAAAAAATGCCAGAATTTTAAATAAGCAGTTTTAAGAATGACTTTTCAAAAAATGACTTTATTACTCCACGTTGGTCATTCAGGTGCAACATCGTTCATCATAACTCATAGGCTAATCATATGCTTGCTTAAATAGCACAACTCGGTCTCGAGTCTCGGGAAATTTTCGATCTCGAACATCACTAATGGTAACACAGCGAACGCGAACAGTCTCCGGGGGACGATTAACGACAAGCATAAATTGGCAAAAGAGCGACCGGGAGAGGGGACAGCACAAACCTCGGGGAACAGCCCGAGCTGACCGCGCGGGTGATGTGAAGGACGGAACGGAGAGAATACTGTGAAAGGGGCCGGTAATTAACAAAGCCATGCTTTGGGAGAACAAAGAATGCTTTTTCAATGGCATGTCCAGTCACCGTTTCAGGTGTAAGCATATTCGATAAAACAGAGAGAGGGGGCGGGGCAAAGGAGAAAAAGCAAAAAAGGAAAAGCCAAAGGGATCAGAAAAAGCCGAAAATTCGGAGTCATCCCAAAGGAAAGCATTCCTTTTTTTTCATCCAAATTGTTTTTGAAGGGAATTTCTCTGATTAACGGCCCTTTGCTTTTCTCGACAGTGTTTTTTTTTGCCTTTTTATTTGGTCATTTAAGGCATTAATTGAATTTAAATTTGTAATTCTTCGCTCCCTTTGCAATGCGAAGCAAGACAAAAGGCAATCAGCTGTTAGAAATTCGTGGTGAGCGCTCTTCTTCAAAGAAGGCACACCAAAGTGACGACAAAGGATGGGATTAATCAAAAATTTTTAAAATACAACCGAGCTGTTGGGAACCGGCGCTCGTTAATGCCTATTTTCTAGGTTTTTTAAGGCCAAAAAAGTCTAAAAATTTTTAAAATCTTTTTTTTTGAAAATTTTCTCAAAATCATCCCTAAAATTATTTATTTATTCTCTTGGCAAAGTTGATTTTTAAAATATGTAATCTCAATACTGATTTTTTAGAGCCTAAAAAATTGGAGCCCTAGTCCCAATAAAATTGACTTCTTATTTCATCTTCTGTTGATGATGTTCGGCGCCAAATTGTCCTCGACCTCAATTTTAGATTTTTAAAAACTAAGAAAAATCGCTGGACTTTTAAAAGGGTATATGCGAATAATGTGTGGTGCTGGCTAATAAAATATTGGTTTGATTTGGGCTCACATAAATCGCCGCGGGGAAGAGACTCTTGCAAAAATAATTTATAAAGTGATTACCGAAGTATTAGAGTGGGGAGTGGGCGGAAGAGAGAGAGAGAGAGAGAGAGAGGGAATGAGAGAGAAAAGAGAGAGAGGGGGAGGGAGAGAGAGAGAGCCAGGAGAAGAGAGAGTGAGAGGGGGTAAGGGGAGGGAGTAAATTTGATTTGATTTAATTGTTTTGTTTTTAAATTTAATAAAACGAGGGTTAATTAAAACAGAGAGAAGAAGAATGAGTTTAAGAAGTGAAAAAAATGAAAAATTACAAAAGAATTATTTGTGTTTGGCCGAAATTTAAACCATATGAATGAAAGAAAGAAAATATGTTGAAAAAGAAAAGGAAAACGATAAAAAATTATTTTATAAACTGAAAAAAAATTTTGACTTAGCGTACTTTAATTTATTAATAATTAAAGTCATTAAAATGTTTTTGAGGCCCAAAAAGGCAGACGGAGGGACGAAAAAAAGAATAAAATTGGGGAGGCGGGCAGCAGGAGGGAGAAGAAACCGGAGGGGAAAAAAGGATGAGGGACACGCCTTAAACTCAAAATATTGGATAAATTTGGACCAAAGTTTAAAACTGCCCCGGGTGACCGAATCAACTTTTCACACACTCACTCTCTCACTCACTCTCTCTGCATTGCACATTTTCCCCTGCTCTCTTCTCTCTCCTTTCGCTTACTGTATTGGCTTATGAGCTTTTACTCTCTCTTTTCTACTCTAACGCTCTTTCTCACGCTCTTTCCTCTCCCTCTCTCTCGTCTCAAAATTCCAAATTTTTTTTTCTTACAGTTTTGGCTTATGCGCTTGAGTAAAAATTACGGTACACTAAGAAATAATAAAATAAATAAAATAATCTAATATAATTATTTGTTTTTTATTTATTTCTTATTTTCAAATGGAAGATTTATTTTGTCGTCATTTTCATCCCTTCTATTAATCATATGCAAAAAGATGGCGAGCATAAACAAATCCGTCCAATAAAGAATGAATAGGCCAAGCCATTGTCCCTTAGCTGCCGCATTAATTTTCTTTATTGATGTTATCATCACAAACTTTTGTCACTATTTTGCATTGTTCATTGTGTTTTTATTTATTGCTAATAAATATAATAATTTTCTTACCCGAATTTTTTTCGAACCCATAAATTTTTGAATGCTAAACTTTTAAATCTTATTTCTTTTTATCACAATTAATTATTAAATTTTATACAAAAATGAAACGTCCTTCAAATGAAAGTGTGCGTAACACTGAGAGAAAAAAAATCAAATGGTAAAAATTTTTTTTAAATTTTTTTCCTATGAAAAAATCATTTTCAGGAGTCCACCCGAAAAAATATGCTTTCACCACTACTGGACTGGGTAAATAAACTGTTAATTTGTTACTTACAATTTTTAAATTCAGAGGCTACCTTCCTCCTGACTCAACATTTGCGAATTGGTGAGTCAGAAATATTAAAAAATGTAAACAATTTAATAAAATTGGCGCAATTTTTTGGCAATTCGGTTATTTTCCGTTTGCCCCCTTTAAAAATTTTTTAAAACTTTTTTCTATGGCAATTTCAAGTTCAAAATTTTTGTATATTTTTTTTAAAACTCAATGTTTATTTTAATAATTATTTTTTTTATTATTCGTTAATTTAAAATTTTGAATAAATAATCAAATATTTGTTACTTTAAAGAAAACCCAAAAATGTTTCTGAATTTCATATACAAATTGTATTCTGTTTTGATAATTTTTCACTGTAATTTTTAAGCAAATTATTTTAGCATTTCTTATAACATTTTTTGTGGGCTTCCCAAGGGGTAAAAGTTTTCAAAAAAGCGCTAGGGGCTAGGAAATTTTTCTGCGAAAAAATAGAAGGCCAATCACAAAGAGTAACTAATGCTCTACCAAATTGCTTTTTGAGTGATGGGACGTGATCCCGTGCGGGATTTTGCGGGGTCCCAGTCCGCAATTTTTAATTAAATTTGGTTTGCTGGTAAATTTATAATCAGGGCTGCAAAAAATATGCAAATGCATTTTTCTCCTGGGGCCTATTTCAATTTCCGTCATATCACTGATCTGACGTCATATCTCTGATATGACATCAGATCGGAAAATTCTATCTCAATAAAAACGTATGACGTCAGCCAAATTCCGTCTCAATTCAATTTTTGCGTCAGAAATATGACGTCAGGGAAAAACCAACTTTTTTTGTCTGACGTCATATATTTTTGTTTCAATTTCATTTCCCTGACGTCATAAATATGATGCAAACAAAGGGAAATCATCATACGAACGCATACGTGGTCTCTACCGCGTATGTCTCCACATCATATATTCTTTAAAAATTCGCCAAAAATTTAATAATAATCATAAAAATAAAATATAAAATACTTTTTATAGAATGAAGTATACTCTTTCAGAAAATATCAAATTCGTTAATTTTTCTTAAATAAATTTTTTGAAAATCCTTTTTTTTAGAAAAATTGTCAAAAAAGAAAGAAAGTTAAGTAATATTTATTTAAATTTTTTTATTTTTTTTAAATTTTCAATTGCTTTATCTGCAACTTAATTCTTAATATTAAAATTACTTATTTAATTTAACTACTGTAGGGATTTTAAAATATCAATAATATATTTATTATTTTTGTCCCTTTCAATTTTCCAAATGACATCATATTTCTGATGCTGACAGCGCACATTTTGAAATTTAATTGAGACAGAATTTTATCATATGATGTCCTGACGTCAGAAATTCCTCTTTTTTGCATCATATTCCTGATGTCGTAAATATGATATGACGTCAGAAATACTTGTAAATTGAAACAGAATTTTGAAAAATATGACGTCAGATCAGTGATATGACGGAAATTGAAATAGGCCCCTGGCTTCTTCATGCTCTAAACAATAGGGAAAACACTTTGTTTTTTGTGTTTTCGTATAAAAATCGGGTCTTTTATTTGCATATTTTGGGTTTTTCTGCATATTTCATGCATATTTTGCCATTTTTTGTACATATTTTCAGATCTGAATATCTCTAAGGAAAATATTTTGATTATGCCTAAATTAAAGCCAAATCTGAAGTGATGCGCGAGTGGGTCAACAGTGAGCTTCACTGCCGAAAATCTTGAAAAGTTTTTGATTTGCAATTGTAAAAACAAGCAAGAAATTTTTTAATTAATTTGCAACCCAAATTTTCAAGTTTTTTGTGCATATTTAGGTGCATATTTTGGTCATTTTTCGTGCATATTTTTTGCAGCCCTGTTGATAATTAATAAAATTTTTAAACATTTAAAATTTTTTCTCTTGATTTTTTCTTTTGAAATAAAGTATTTATTATTTACTTTATGATTTTTTCATATGAAATCTGCTGTTTTGGCTTATTTATTAAATACCTATATTAATTTGAAACATCAAAATCGGCATCGATCTGTACGCAAGCTCTTTTTATTTATTTATTTTTTGTAGGGAATTCAACAAAAAAGTTCTTTGCGCTGAGGAGAAGCGCCGAGACGAAGTGGTAAAGGAGGATGAAGAATTGGAATGGAATTGAAAAATTTACCGTTTGAATGGGAGGAAAAGGAAGATAATACCTCAGGGCTTCGATCGAAAAATTGTAAAATCAGAATTCAAGACTCTAAAAAAAAAAATTCAGATTTAAGGTCGAAAACAGAAAATGATGACTTTTTTATTTTATTTTTTTTTGTTTCCTGCCCTCTATATTTAAAAGAATTTTGAGAATAGGTGGGGCCCGGAGGCGGCGCCAGCAAAATTTTTTGAAATTTTAGTCATTATTTAACGCATTTGCATCATAAATTGCCAATTTTTGGGCAAATTTTAAAATTACGGATTAGTTTGTGAACTATACCAATAAAAATCCAAATTTTTGATTGATTTATGAAATGAGAAAAAATTGTCACTGCCCCAAAAAAAGAACATTTCTGACCAGATCAGAGATCGAAGCCCTGCAAACGCTAAAAAAGAATCGCTTTTGATTTGATTATTATTAATACACATGACATTACCTTAATGAAGATGAATTGGAAAATGAAATGAATTCTTTTTTATTATTTTTAAGCTTTGGTATGAGAAAAATTAGAGAATATTTTGAATTTTATGACTATAGCCCGGAATTTTCAAATTTGCGTATCCGCATGTGGATTAGAATTCAAAATTTTGCGGGACGGGATCCGGCAGGGACTATTACCTCAAGTCCCGCATTTTTCCAAAAAATGCGGCATTGTTCACTTGGATCCCGCAAAATCCCGCGGGGATCCAGTCCCTCACCGGGCGGGCTCTAGTGTAAAACAATTAAAACAATCGACAAGGTTTTTCCAAATATTTCTTTTTTATTTTTAATAACTTAAAAATCAAATTTGAATAATTTAATTAAAGAGTTGACAATAATTTATTAATAAATTTTAAATAGCAAAATTCAATAAACAAAAAATACTTTTTAGATTATACTGCGAATTGTCCTCCCCCAGCCCATTGGAAGAATTTTTTGGTTTAACCAAATTCGAAATTCTGGACACAACACGAAAAAAAACCAAGACGGGAATCGAAAAATTTTGAAAAATATAACAGAAATTTCTAATTAATAAGGATTCGGTCTTCAACAGCAATAGAATTGGCGAAAAATTGGCACAATACCTTAACATAAGACCTCTATTGCAAATTTCATTAATTTTAATTCAAATTTAAAGAAAATTAATGCGGCAGCTAAAGGACACTGGCTTGACTTATTCGTTGTTTATTGGAAGGATTTGTTTATGGTCACTCGACAAATTATTTTCATATGATTAGTAGGGCTGCTAATTTTATGTAAGAAAAATCGCGAATTATGTAAATAAAATATGTATAAAAAATGCTAAAATATGTATGAAATATGTACAAAAACCCCCAAATATGTACTAAAATATGTAAATAAAATTTTTTTTCATGGTTATTTTTTGGAAAAAAATTCTTTGTAAAAAATGAAATAGGCACAAAATGTCATAAAAATGACAAAAATAGTCTTAGAATTACATTTTAATATTTTTTGATATATAATTTTTTGAAAAAAAAATTCGATTTTTAGGGATACATTTTCAAAAATTTTTTTTTAATTTTTCACAAAAAATTTCTAAAATTCTCCAAAATCCTCAAAATATGTTAAAAAAATGAAAATATGTACGAAAAATTGCGAAATATGTATGAAAAAGTCCAAAATATGTATAAAAATATGTACATATGTAATATGTAGAAAAATCCGAAAATATGTAAAAATATGTAAATAAAAGTCCCAACTTTTGTTCGCAAACACAAAAAAGAAAGTGTTTTTCCCACTAATTAGGCTATGGAGAATCCAGGAAAAAAATATGTATTTACATAAAATTAGCAGCCCTAATGATTAGAGAACGAATTTTGAGGCATATGCCTTTTTTCCGTGGTGCGACATTTGAGGACCTGACATTTGAGGACCCGACATTTGAGGACCCGACATTTGAGGACCTGACATTTGAGGACCCGACGTTTGAGGACCCGACTTTTGAGGACCCGACTTTTGAGGATTTTCCCGACATTTGAGGATCCGACATTTTCAACGAATGAATAAAAAAATTCGATACCACAGATGCAAATTATAAATTTTTTTTATTTCATTTTGCCTGCTTTTGCCAGAGTTAATTTAAGAATTGAAAAAAATCATGAACTTTGAAATTAACTCTGTTTCCAGACTCAACCACGTGGAGGTAGCAGATTTTGAGTCCATACAAACCACAACACAAAACACCACAAAATTAAGAGAATATAAAATTTTCACTCGATAATTTTTTATTAAATGCACCTTTCCCAAGGGTCAACGGGAACATATTCACACAAAATTAATTCTAATTCGGATCATCCCAATTTTCAAAATCATTGCGCATTAAACGGTACTGCAATGATCTGAGATGCGTAAGGGTTTCATCATCATTTGGATTTTCCATAGCATCAAAGCCTTGGACCAATTTTTTATGGCCAAATCGTTGTCCCTATAAGTTTTTTTTCTTTCTCTAATTCTTATTCCTTGTGTTGGATCCAATTTGTATTGTCGTAGCTTATCGGCAGCAATTCGTTCTTCTCTCTTCAGGACAGTGATCACTCTGTTAGTTACAAACAATCCTCAAATGTCGGGAAAATCCTCAAAAGTCGGGTCCTCAAAAGTCGGGTCCTCAAACGTCGGGTCCTCAAATGTCGGTCCTCAAATGTCGGGTCCTCAAATGTCGGGTCCTCAAATGTCGGGTCCTCAAATGTCGGGTAGCCCTTTTTTCTGCTTGTTAGTTTCAATGTATTAAGCATAACTAATACATTTTCCACTTTATTTGGAGCTTCTACGTTGACTTTTATTATGCCTTTCAAAAATGGTTTTACTGTCAAAATAAACCAGTGAATACGAATCCATGGAAAAAATTGAAAAAAAGCTAAAATTGGATTTTCACCATTTTTGGCTAAACAAATGAAAATCATAATTGAAAAACGGCTTAAGTCATATTTCGAGGTGTACCATGACTCCTTGAACAGGCCATTTTTCGGTGTATCTCCGACTCGGACGCTAATCACCAAAAATTCGTAAATTCTTTTTCAAGGTTTTCCGGCACCGCCGAACCAAAACTCCAAAAGTTTTAAAATTTTATTTTTCTTCATATGGAGTAAAATTTTCCAAAATGGTGATTTTTTGTCGGCCAAATGCTGTTTTTAAAAATTTTCAGTTGGGATCCCTGTATATGCTTATGTCAACGATGCAAAGGAATTGTGAAATTTGTGACTAATCTTTTTTGGGACCGATCTGCTGGGGCTTATTTCAATTTTCCTCATATTACTGATGAGACCTCATATCATTGATCAGATCAAATCATTTTATCAAAATAAAATATAAGACATCAGCCAAATTCCGTCTCAGTTAAATTTAAATTTCGTTTTTTCCAATCAAATTTCTGACGTCTTAATTTGTAGATTTTTTAATCTGTACGGCATTTGACATAAGTTTTGAAAATACCCTCCAATGTCATTCAAAAAAATTTTTTAAATATTAATATTTTATTTGCAGTTAAATAAGTAATTTTTATTTAAATGAAATTTAATTACTACCATTATTCAATTGATTTAGAAAGTAACTTGAATTTATTTTTTTTCCGTTTTTATGAATTTTGGTTCAAACTCTCTCTTCTCTACTCTCACGCTCTCTCTCGCGCTCTCTCCTCTCCCTCTCTCTCCTCTCTCTCTCGTCTCAGTTTTGGCTTATGCGCTTGTGCAAAAATTACGGTACTTCAAGAAATAACAAAATTGAGTAAAAAAAATTTTTTATTTGGGTTTTGTTTATTTTAATTTTCAAATCTAAGATTTGTTAAAATATTTTTGCCTAAATTTTTCTCCCTAATTCATAAAATTTTTGAAAAGCAATCGTACAAGAACTCGTTTTTTACAAAATGTTTGGCATATGCGCTTGAGCAAAAATTAAGGTACTTCAAGAAGAACAAAATTTAATTAAAAAAATTTTTATTTTATTTATTATTATTTTCAAATGCAAAATTGTTAAACAAATTTTACCCGAATTTTTCTCCTTAATTCCTAACATTTCTAAAAGCTAAACTTATTGGGTTAATGATAAATCGTACAACCTTACCTAAGCAATTGTACGAGTTACCTTTGTACAACTTGTACGAGTTGAAAGAGAAAGAGCAGAGTGGAGAGAGCTGGGTGAGAGTAACAAAAATAGAATGAAAGATAAGGAGTAGGGATGAAAAAGAGATAAAGGGTGAAAAAATAAGATTTATACTAAGAATAATTAACTATTGAATTCTTATCAAACTTTTTTAAAAATTTTTGAAGATAAAATAGAGCGGTTGGTGCCGCAAAGCAGCGCCTAACTACACGTTTCTGTTTATTTATGAGGCGTTTATTAATTGACTAATATGACTGGAGGAGTTGCAAATGTCCTAATAAAGACGGAAATTTTTTATTTATTTTATTGTTAAACATTTTAATACAACATTTTTTTATTAACTGTCGTAATGTCCACTGTCCAATTGTCCGGTTTTGTCTAAATGACTTCATTGTCCAAATATCCTGGCACGTGTCTTTTGTACGAGTTGTCATGATACCCAAAGTTATTTATGCCATATTTTTTAATCAGAAACCTTGAAATAAAAAGTTTTAAAATTTTATTTTTATTTTTTTTGTTTCCTTTAACTTTTTCCTTTTTACTTTCATTCTTGTATTGATTCTGACTTCATAATTAAATTGACTTTATTAAAACAATTATTTTTCAATAATTTTAATAATGAAACGGCAAGCAACTGAAAATCTGCAGGAAATTGCTGCAAAGAAACCCAAGTAAAACAATTTTTTAATTGAATCTCTATAAAAAAACAATTTTTTAAAGGAACGAGCCCGCGCCCATTCGAGCTTCTTTCCAACTTTAGTGGGCAGGGTAAGTTAAACTATTTTTTCATATTTATTTAATTTTTAAATATGAATTCATATTTTAGGCTCGTGACCTTTTCGGAATATTGGCGAGGGTAAAAAATAATTAATTATTATGATAATTTTTATATTTTTTTTTAATTTAGAGACCTGGTCAGTAATGTTCCTGATCGCAATTTCGCCAAATCGTAAGTCAGTGGGTTAAGAAAAATGTAGTCTATAAATTTTGGAATTTTAATATTTATATGGGCTTTTTTTTATTATTTCCCCAAATAAATTGTTAAGAGCAACCTTTGTCTTAATGTGTCCAACCCTTTTTTGTGTTCTCATTTAATTCAAATTATAATCAATTTAAAATCAGCAAATTGAAATAATTCTTGTTAAATACATTGATGCAGACCAACAAAAAATTTTTCCACTAATTTGTTCAATCACTCCTTCATAGTGATCTGACACATCAAAATACTCTAAAAATCGGGAAAATTTTTAAGAACTTTCCTATTGGGCTTGGAAAATTTCCGCAAAAAACCTCAAATCGAACGTTTCGTCAACAGGACATCTTGCTTATACTTATTATTATTTTTATAAAAAAGTGGTAAAATCTAAAAACCAACTTTTGGTCAAGAAAAAATGAGTCGGGGGCGTGCAAATGTTGGCCATGCCTGATGTAGGAGCTCAAACATACGAATGTATGACGCCTGCGACTTCGATGTGAGCAGAAAATGGCACACTGGTATGATCCATTTGCCTCGTCTAAACATTGCAAAAAAAACTAAAAAATTTCTAAAAACTAACTAACCTAGCCAAAATTGTATAAATTTGATAAAAAAAGTGGTGGCGCCAATGAAAAGGTCCCGTCACCGAAGCAAGCTTCCATTCGATCTGCCCACCGGCCAAATGATTCGCGTCCGAACAACAAAATTCTATAACAAAAGAAAAATAAGAAAATAACTGTCATTTTACCTCTGTGGGTTCTCATTTCCTCGTTCATAATATACGCCGCTGTCTCCTAACAGGAACTGTTCATCGATGCCGTCCGTCGGTGTGTACGTCTGATACGCCGGGCTGATTATAAGCTGCTCAAGATTTGCAGGAACGACGGGGGGGCGCATTCACTTCTCGGCGAGCTCTTTTGATCAACTAAATTGGAATTGTTTTTATTACAAAAAATGAAAAATATTTCGTTTTCACATCGTTTGCTGCTTGTTTTGACACCAAAATTGCCGACGGAGACGGGACATTTTGCCTTTGTGGGCCAAATGTCATGTAGCCAAAGCCCACAATGCTATAAAAATCTTTTTTTTGTTGTTGTATTAGTTACTTTTCTACAAAATCTGCACCGACCCTCTCGCAAGCTCTTTTTATTATTTTTTTTTTTGCAGGGAACTCAACAAAACGCCATACAAATGTGTATGCGCTGAGAAGGAAAATAAGGACAACGACGAAGCTGAGAAAGAAAACACGGGCTGGCATTGAAAAATTTACCGTTTGAATACCCCAGGGCTTCGATCGAAAAATGTTAAAATCAGAATCCAAGACTCTAAAAAAATCAGATTTAAGGTCGAATTTTTAAATTTTAGTCATTTTTTAACATATTTACATCACAAATTGCCAATTTTTGGGCAAATTTTAAAATTACGGATTAGTTTGTGAACTATACCAATAAAAATCCAAATTTTTGATTGATTTATGAAATGAGAAAAAATTGTCACTGCCCCAAAAAAAGAACATTTCTGACCAGATCAGAGATCGAAGCCCTGCAAACGCTAAAAAAGAATCGCTTTTGATTTGATTATTATTAATACACATGACATTACCTTAATGAAGATGAATTGGAAAATGAAATGAATTCTTTTTTATTATTTTTAAGCTTTGGTATGAGAAAAATTAGAGAATATTTTGAATTTTATGACTATAGCCCGGAATTTTCAAATTTGCGTATCCGCATGTGGATTAGAATTCAAAATTTTGCGGGACGGGATCCGGCAGGGACTAATACCTCAAGTCCCGCAATTTTCCAAAAAATGCGGCATTGTTGACTGGGATCCCGCAAAATCCCGCGGGGATCCAGTCCCTCACCGGGCGGGCTCTAGTGTAAAACAATTAAAACAATCGACAAGGTTTTTCCAAATATTTCTTTTTTATTTTTAATAACTTAAAAATCAAATTTGAATAATTTAATTAAAGAGTTGACAATAATTTATTAATAAATTTTAAATAGCAAAATTCAA
>SIJG01000077.1:13241-194770 GCA_023374025.1 Heterodera schachtii | reverse complement strand
GGGGGGGGGGGGGTACACTACTTTAATTTGACATTTTTTATTAAAACCCATTTCGAAAATTCAAGCATTAAATTTATCAGATATGCTTTATAGATGAAATGCAGTCGACGAGTCCAAAACGAACTAATATATTTTAGTATAAATTCTTTTCGCCGCATTATTTATTTATAATAGCATTTAGATAAAGTCTTATCAATAATTAAACATTTATTTGAATTATTTTATAATGATTTTATACATTTTTCCATTTGTATTGCTTGATATTATTTATAAATTTATGTGCGATTTGATATTTGTAAATTAGATCTAGAAGATTAAAACTGTATTTCATATCACGCAAATTGACATTTACTCTTGCTATTTTTTTTTAAATTTTAACTTCTTCCCAATGATTTAAATAAAACTATAAAAATATCTGTTTACATATTTCGTTAAATTATTTATGTCAATAGCTAATAAATAAAATAATTTTATTTTAATTAAAAATATATTCATTTGTTGTTTTGCATCAATTAATTGTTCTTTGTATTATAAATAATCTATATCAAGTTCATTCATTTTTGCATAATTGATGCCTTGTCTTTTAATCTGTCTTTTCCAATCCAGCTAATAAAATTATATGTTTGCAAAACTGATAATATTTATTAAGGTCTATTAATTATTGGATAATGAGAAGAGATCAAGAAACTCGAAATGTTTTTCATGCATGTGGTGAATTTTATAAATTATTCTTGTTATGTATAAAAAAAATGTGTTTTTATAATCGTTTTTGTAGTCTATAAGGCTTTTTAAATCATTTTGGAAAATAGCAACATACGAAAAAATTTTGTTATATTAAATGTTTATTTATTATTAAAGATTTGAACAAATATTTAATTAATAATTAGAATTATTTTCTATTCTACATTAAAACTATCAAGGTTTGTATCAAACTTTAAGATTTCTAATCATGCGGGAAAATTTTAAAATCAATTGAATTAGTAAAATCATGTCCAGTCTTTTTCAGAGTTTTAATATTTTTCTGATCAATACAAATATTTATTACCTAAAATTTCATAAAACTCATTAGCATATTAGTTAATTTTTAATATATAAAAGTCCCAACTTTTTAGATTATTTCTATTTAGATATAGTTAATTTTTATATTTTCATTTTCATGTATGTAAATAAAATATGTATAAAACAATGCTAAAATGTGTATGAAATACGCACAAAAACCCACAAATAGGTATTAAAATATGTAAATAAAATTTTTAAAATTTAAAAAAAAAAAAATTCAAAAGTCGGAAAGAATGGAAACGGATAAAAAAAAACGAATTTTTGTGGCGCGAAAATATTTTATGACTACGAAAAGCGGGGAAATCGCAAAAAGTGGGAGGGGGGAGAAAAGCCAATCAATTGAAAACGAATCGGAGAAATTGTTGAACAGATTGGAGAAATTTGTGGCGATGAAAAGCGCGAAAAAAGGGGAATTTGCAATGAATGAATTGAGACAATTGAAAAGGAAGGATGAATAAATGAATTGTTGCGGTAAAGCGGGGAAAAAAGCGGGGAAAAAGCGGGGAAAAGCGAAGCCATCCCTATGAATCAGGGGAAAATTTTTGGTGTCGGATGCCATTACCTTTTTCTGAAAATTTTGACAAAAGGTTGGAAATTCTCGGAAATTTTTTTTTTGATTTTTCAAAAAATTGAATTTTACGATTATCATAGAATTGATGACTCAAAAAAATTAAAGTGCTCTTTTGACTGAACGTTTGTCATTCCTATGGAAAAGTGACAAAACGAGTTAACAAATAAGCAAAATTACAGAAAATATTTGTGATAAATCAAGCTATATTACAGAAAATATTTGTTAAGCTAACACTCGCCCGGCAAATAAGGAAGCTGATTGCTGATTTTAGAAAATTTATGATTTGTTGATTTTTGAAAAAACTGAAAATCTATTAAAAATATTCAAAATTTTTAAATTTATCCTCGGCTGGGCCTTTCTGCACCGCTGGGCCCCAAAAAATTTTAATAATAATAATAAATTATTAGTGGATTTTTTGAAATAATTATTTTCATTTCTGAGTATTTTATTCATTCAACTCATTCTCAATAAAAATTATTGCAGCAAATTTAAAAAACATTTTTTGAAATTTGCAATTCTTATGAAATGCACCTAAAATGATTTTTTTTTCCATATTATTTAAATAAATATTTCCGCTTTTTGCTGCTTCTTTGGTTTTCTAATTTGTGAGCGGAAATGAATTCACAATAAATTTTTCGTGACTTTGGCGGCTATTTGCTTAAAATCGGTTTCAAATAAAAAAAAATTTACATTTTAAATGACATAAACGTCTCAATTATTTGAATAATTAATATTTATTTCAAAAATTCTCCAACAAATTATGAATCCTTCCAATCTAAACACTAATCAAAATCAATGGTAGTGTCAAGCTGTTTTCCGATGTTGTCGGTGGTTTTTCTTGTCCAATGCAACTAACTATTGGACAAGCGTTTTCCAATTATTTTCGAACATCGATGGTCAACTTGTGATGTGCGAGGTTTTTAGGAAATTGTGAGATTTTGCTTGATTAATCCCGTAAATCCCGCCCTGGCAAAGAGCCAAATATTTTTGGATTTAATTTAAAAATATACACTTTTATTTCACAATTAATTCGAAATTTACAACAACAAAAAAAACACTTTCACGTCCGCTTTTGTCGGCATCACCAGACTTGGCAGACTTGGCCATGAGAGAACTGAGATAAATGGGCTGCTGATGATTGCAACTAGTGAATTAATGATTATGGAAATTACGGTGTTTTTTGTTTAATGAGCAGCAAAACCCGAGTGGGATTGATGCCCCTTCTGGATTTCCCAGGATCACTGATCTCAATTTTTTTGAAAAAAATGTCGGGATGTCAGAAATCCTGACAAAAAAGGTGAAGTCAATTTTAAAATCAGACAGATGGTAGCCTTCAAGTATTTCAAGTGTCTCAATAGGGTATAAAATTATGAAATCCATATTTTTACTGAACCATGAGATGGAAGCACCAAAAAGCTCAAAAATGGAAATATTATTTTATTCAAACTCACTGTCGCTAAAATAAAGAACTTTTTACTTTCATTTTCTATTTTTTCTTTTCGCCATTTTTAATGTTCAATATCCAATTTTTTAATTCCTAATCCTCTAATCTTTAATTTTAATATTCAGCTTTTAAAAGTGAGTTTAATAATATTTCAGAAAATACACCCCCTAAGAAAGGAAAAGTTTCTCAAAATTCAACTTCGAAATTTTTTATATATTTTTTGACAAGGATTTTTGGTATTCACGACTTTTTGTCACTGTTTTGTCTTTATTTTGGCATTTACTTACTATTTCATTAACTATGTCTTGATTTCATTTTTTGTCACTAAAATCACCACAATGATAAGCTAAACCTATTTTATAGCGGTTAAATAGTACATCTATTAATTGTTTGTGTCATAATCATTATTTCGGATAAATACTTTTATTTTACCATTCTCAAAAAACTTTATAGGGAAAATTATTTTTGGAAACTTCGCCTTCGAGCTTCGAAATTTTCGTTTTTGGCCTTAATCAACTCATAAAACTAGAATATGCTCGAAGGAGACGGAATCAAATTGAATGAATGATATATCATTTGAATCGGCAGAAAATTTTCTACAAAATTGTCGTTTTAGATTTTTTAATTTCGGCTTAATTTACAAGAATTTTGTGCTAACATTTCTTATGCTAATTATAATCGCAATCTTAATGATTTGATGTAGTAAATTTCCTAATGCGTGATGATTAACCAAAAATATTAATAATAAAAATTCTACGGTTTTTGAAAAAATTCTAAAATTAAAAATAATTTTAGTGGAGATCTGTGCGAAATATTCTGAATAATTAAACCAAATGAAAAATCCATTGGGGTCAAATTTTGATTAAAATACCAAAATTTCCCTACTCTACCAGACATCAATTAAAAAATTCCCAATTTGTCACCGAAACTCAATTTCATTAAAAATTTCGAATTTTGCCAACGTTGGCACCAAAACTAATAAATTTTCTTCAAAATTGGCTCATTTCGCAAATTTGAGCATTTCGTTCAAATAAATTTTCAATAGAATTGTCGTTTCAGATTTTATAATTTTGGCTTAATTTACAATATTGTTTCGCTAACATTTATTATACTAATTATAATCCTGGCCGTAATGAATTAGGTAGTGAATTTCCTGAAGAGTGAAGCGATTTACACAACAAAAAAAAAAGAATAAAAATGCTACCGTTTTGGATGGATTTCTAAACATTAAAATAATTTTAGTAGAGATCGGTTTTTCTGAATTACAAAAAATCGAATGAAAATCAAGAGCCAAGTTGATTTTCACTTGAATTGATGATCAAGCCCAATTAAAAAATGCCCAAATATTTTGGTAACTTATTTCCGCCTCCCCCGTCGACAGTAAAACAACAAATTTGTCACCCCACGTTATTCCCCCCTCCCCCCTCCCCCTCATTGAAGTAAACGCAATTTTCGGTGCAGGGGAAGTGATTAATTATGATCGAATGATGGGGAAGTGCGCAAGCCCCGCGAGGGAGAAGCGAACAAAAACAAAAATTTGAATTTTTATTTTTTTTATTCCAAGAATTTTTTTATTCATTTGAATTTATTTTAAGAATGTTTTCTTTTTTTTTTAATCTGCTTAGTTAATTCGTTTTCTTAATATGCAAAATTTTTTACCACTGATTATAATTCAAAACCGCTTATAAAAAATTAACCCAATTAATTTTAATGATATTTTCGGATAAAGCAAATAATTTCTCTTTTTGCACGTACTAATTTCATTAAAAATAATTCAGATTAAGTTTAGGAGTTATTTAGTTTAAAAAAAGATACCAAAAATATCATAAAAATAAATGTTTATGTATTCCAAAAAAAAGAAATTTATATATCAAATTTTTTTTACATATGATTTACATGTTTTAGCATCAGAAATTCTATCATGAAAAGGAAAAAGCATATTTTTTATTTAGTAAACAAAAAATGCCGCCATAGGCATAAATAAATTTTACATCATCACATTTATTTAAGGGAAACGATCCGGCGGGGTTTTCTGCTATATTCGTATTTTTACCTTAAAATTGCAGCGTCAAATGTTTAATTGTCCCACTAAAAAATTATCGAATTAATTAATTAATTAAATGATTCCTTTATCCCCACCCAAAAATAATGTTTGGCTTTATTCACCTTTTTTAATTTTGTTCGGCAGGCTATCATTTTTTTATTTTTTAAATATTTTCTATTTTATTTATTTTATTTCATTTAAAATTTTAAATCAAAAACTATTTAATGAAAGAAAAACATTCATTTACCTTAAAGGTGGTCAAGTTTGTAATTATTTCACTTTTCGATAACATTTTGTAAAGAAATTTTATATTATAAATTTTTAATAAATCTAGTTCTTCTTTTCTAAAATTTAAAAAAATTCAATAAATTCAAATCCTCATTTAGTGAAGTTTATTTATTTTTTATTTTTTTGAATTTTCTCCGCAAAATTTGAGCTTCCCTAGCCACTTTTCCCATTACAAATTTGTCCCATCGTCGTCATTCGGTCCCCCCCCCCCCCCCGGCGTGGTTGCTACTTTTCCTCCATCATTTAGTGTGTCTTGTGTGTCTGCTTAATGTTTGTGTGATTACATTTTGACATTTTACTTCATAATGCATGATTTTATCCTATGCTTGGCATGGAATTAGTGCCAACAAAATTGTAAATTATTAATTTAAACATTTACACATTTAAACTCTTGCTATTACATTGAAATTTAACCCATTTATTACCGCCTTCTCATGCTCGGGAATATATAATAATTCCAATTCTCGAATAAAAAATCCCCAAACAAATTTCGGAGATTTAGCCCAAAGTAAATTTTAATTCCGAAACAATAATTTTACTTGCGTTTTTTAATATTTTGAATAAAATAATTTAATAACTTAATTAACTTTTAGAAAATTTAATGGATTAATTATTTATGTAAAAATTGACACAATGGAGAGAGCGGCGATGAGTTGTGCACTGAAAAGCTATAGCTCTCGATCTCCTCCTCCCCCCTCCTCCACCCCTTTTTGGGCGGTTGCCCAAATTTGCGGCTTGGACATTTGCGGCCCAGCCAAAATCTTTATGACAGAGAAGCACAAAATCACATTTTCTCCGAACAATTTTTGATTTAGAGCGACTTTTTAGAAATTATTTTCAATTATTTTGTGGTTTTTAGGTTTTTTGTCAATAGCCAACTATTTTGTCTTGGTGAAATTTTAAAATACCATTTTTTTCATTTATTTTTGCATGTGAAAATTTTTTTTTTATAAGAAATGCAAAAAATCAATAAAAATGCACACAAAAGAATTGACCTAATTTTTTTTTCAAAAATATATCCCCGAAGAATCGACTTTTCAAACAGCAAAAATCCTTCCTGGCCTTGATTTGGCAGAAAACTGAAAACTTTTTACGTCTTAAAATCTTTAAATGTGATTGTTTTACAATTGTAAATCAAATGGTTAAAAAGAAATCTTTTATTTTTTATTTAATTTCATTTTAATAATTAAAAAAAAAAACTATTTTTGTAAACGAAAAAAACATTCATTCATATAAAAAACCAGTTTTTAAAACCAGTTTAAGAATTTATATATGTTTTTTAAAGGAATTTTCGTCCATTATTTTATTATAAACATTTCCATTGAAACTTCTAAATGACTTTTTGCTGGCAAAATGATGCCAATCTTTGAGGGCAGCAAATTTGGTTTGATCAGACTCAACGGTGGCAAACCTAATAATTGTTATTAATCATTTTGCACTCGAAAAGATGCAAATTCTAGGGTCATGATGATGTTTTCAATACCTAACATTAAAAATAAAATAATGAAAATGAAAAAATGATTAAAATTTCACATTAATTTAAAAAAAGAAACGCACAATATCATTCATAAAGAAAAAAGTTTTCTTTTTAATTTTTTTGGGCATTTTTTGGCACATTGATCAACCATCGTGCATATTGAATGCCTGATCCACTCAGAAGTGCCTTAATCCATTTGAAACCGATTTTAAGCAAATAGCCGCCAAAGTCACGAAAAATTTATTGTGAATTCATTTCCGCTCACAAATTAGAAAACCAAAGAAGCAGCAAAAACGGAAATATTTATTTAAATAATATGGAAAAAAAAATCATTTTAGGTGCATTTCATAAGAATTGCAAATTTCAAAAAATGTTTTTTAAATTTGCTGCAATAATTTTTATTGAGAATGAGTTGAATGAATAAAATACTCAGAAATGAAAATAATTATTTCAAAAAATCCACTAATAATTTTTTATTATTATTAAATTTTTTTGGGGCCCAGCGGTGCAGAAAGGCCCAGCCGAGGATAAATTTAAAAATTTTGAATATTTTTAATAGATTTTCAGTTTTTTCAAAAATCAACAAATCATAAATTTTCTAAAATCAGCAATCAGCTTCCTTATTTGCCGGCGAGTGTTAGCTTAACAAATATTTTCTGTAATATAGCTTGATTTATCACAAATATTTTCTGTAATTTTGCTTATTTGTTAACTCGTTTTGTCACTTTTCCATAGGAATGACAAACGTTCAGTCAAAAGAGCACTTTAATTTTTTTGCGTCAATTCCGTAAAATTCTAATTTTTTGAAAAATCAAAAAAAAAATTTCCGAGAATTTCCAACCTTTTGTCAAAATTTTCAGAAAAAGGTAATGGCATCCGACACCAAAAATTTTCCCCTGATTCATAGGGATGGCTTCGCTTTTCCCCGCTTTTTCCCCGCTTTTTTCCCCGCTTTACCGCAACAATTCATTTATTCATCCTTCCTTTTCAATTGTCTCAATTCATTCATTGCAAATTCCCCTTTTTTCGCGCTTTTCATCGCCACAAATTTCTCCAATCTGTTCAACAATTTCTCCGATTCGTTTTCAATTGATTGGCTTTTCTCCCCCCTCCCACTTTTTGCGATTTCCCCGCTTTTCGTAGTCATAAAATATTTTCGCGCCACAAAAATTCGTTTTTTTTTATCCGTTTCCATTCTTTCCGACTTTTGAATTTTTTTTTTTTTAAATTTTAAAAATTTTATTTACATATTTTAATACCTATTTGTGGGTTTTTGTGCGTATTTCATACACATTTTAGCATTGTTTTATACATATTTTATTTACATACATGAAAATGAAAATATAAAAATTAACTATATCTAAATAGAAATAATCTAAAAAGTTGGGACTTTTATATATTAAAAATTAACTAATATGCTAATGAGTTTTATGAAATTTTAGGTAATAAATATTTGTATTGATCAGAAAAATATTAAAACTCTGAAAAAGACTGGACATGATTTTACTAATTCAATTGATTTTAAAATTTTCCCGCATGATTAGAAATCTTAAAGTTTGATACAAACCTTGATAGTTTTAATGTAGAATAGAAAATAATTCTAATTATTAATTAAATATTTGTTCAAATCTTTAATAATAAATAAACATTTAATATAACAAAATTTTTTCGTATGTTGCTATTTTCCAAAATGATTTAAAAAGCCTTATAGACTACAAAAACGATTATAAAAACACATTTTTTTTATACATAACAAGAATAATTTATAAAATTCACCACATGCATGAAAAACATTTCGAGTTTCTTGATCTCTTCTCATTATCCAATAATTAATAGACCTTAATAAATATTATCAGTTTTGCAAACATATAATTTTATTAGCTGGATTGGAAAAGACAGATTAAAAGACAAGGCATCAATTATGCAAAAATGAATGAACTTGATATAGATTATTTATAATACAAAGAACAATTAATTGATGCAAAACAACAAATGAATATATTTTTAATTAAAATAAAATTATTTTATTTATTAGCTATTGACATAAATAATTTAACGAAATATGTAAACAGATATTTTTATAGTTTTATTTAAATCATTGGGAAGAAGTTAAAATTTAAAAAAAAATAGCAAGAGTAAATGTCAATTTGCGTGATATGAAATACAGTTTTAATCTTCTAGATCTAATTTACAAATATCAAATCGCACATAAATTTATAAATAATATCAAGCAATACAAATGGAAAAATGTATAAAATCATTATAAAATAATTCAAATAAATGTTTAATTATTGATAAGACTTTATCTAAATGCTATTATAAATAAATAATGCGGCGAAAAGAATTTATACTAAAATATATTAGTTCGTTTTGGACTCGTCGACTGCATTTCATCTATAAAGCATATCTGATAAATTTAATGCTTGAATTTTCGAAATGGGTTTTAATAAAAAATGTCAAATTAAAGTAGTGTACCCCCCCCCCCCCCCTCCGTGACACGTAATTCCCCCCCGTCTTGTCACAGCCCCCATCTTGATACAGTGTTTCGCTGCTTATCCCCCCATCTTGTACCAGTGCTTTTGATTTATCCCCCCGCCCTGTCACAGTGTTTCACTGCTTATCCCCCGACATGTAACAGTGCTTTTTGCACCAATCCCCCGTCCTGTATCAGTGCTTTTGCGCTTTGCCCGCCGTCCTGTACCAATGCTTTTGTGTTGTTCTGTATCAGTGTTTGGCATATCGCCCATTTTGTTTCACTGCTTTTCCCTCATTTTGTTTATTTCTCTATTTTTTTCCCATTATGTTTCAGTCCCAATCCTCTCATCATCGCTTCCCATTGCGTATCATCAATTTAATTTACATTGCTCATTTCCACTGTTTTTTATGTACAAGAAAACGTACAATTCCCAAAACAAATGATGGTTTTTTTAGCTGGGGTGGGGTGAAAGAGAGAGAGAGCGCAGGATAAGTGGTGGGACGACAGACGAAAAGAGCATAACGAGTGAGTGTGCAGATGAGAGATTTCTCTGACCCCGGTTGCTTCCCATCCTATTATCCCTTGTACCTTTATCCATTAATCGTCCCCTACACACATTTGTTGGTCTCTGTGACCATTATGTTGCCCCGTGCAACAATTTTTGGACTGTGAGGGATCGGTTGGAGCTCCTTTTGTGGAGGGTCTGGCACTTTCTCTTGGGGTCCGAGCTGTGCTAGCCCTAGACATAGGGGCCGGTACGTTTTGGGCTCCGAGTGGGAAATGCTTGGGCTCTCCCTGGGGGATCGATCGGATCTCTCAGTGTGTTCGGCGGACGCCGGGCGTACAAGAGAGAGTGAGACAGAGAGAATTGTAAAAAGAAAAGAGAGAGAAATTGAGATAATGGAAAGAGAGAAGAGATTCAGGGAAAGGTAGAGACGAAGTGGGAGAGAACGAGAGAGGAGAGAGAGAAAATGGAATATGAAAAGAGAAATAAAGGAAAAGAGAGAGGAAATAATAGAGAGAGGTGAAGGGCGGAGAGAAAAATAGATATTCAGTTAAGGAGAGAGAGTGTGAGAAATTAAGAGAAAGGAAAAGGAGAGAAGTGAGAGAGAGAGAGAGAGAGTGAGTGAAGAGAGATTGAGTGAAGTGATAGAGAGAGAGGTGGAGGGATAAGAGAAAAAATGAAAGGGAGAGAGGAAGTGAGAGAGATGAGAGAGAGAGTGAGAGTATGTTAAGGGCGAGAGAGAGTGAGAGAGAGCAGAGAAGAGTGAAAATAAAAGAGAAAGAAAGGAAGAGAGAGAAGAGAGACAAAATGAGATAGAGGTGGAGGGATGAGAGAAAAAATGTGGGATAAGGAAGAGAGAGAGATTAAGAGAAAGGAAAATGAGAGAAGTAAGAGTGAGTGAACATTGAGTATGGTTGGAAGAGATTGAGTTAAGGAAGAGAGAGAGATTAAGAGAAAGGAAAATGAGAGAAGTAAGAGAGAGTGAGTGAACATTTTATGTCCTTGAATTTTGCTGAGCCTTATGCTGCTGATTAGTATCGCTTTTCCGGCTCACTTGTAAAGTTCGGAGATGAAGCTGAGTCTGTTCATATCCTCGCTTCAGCCCCCGAGGGGATTGCCCCGAAATTGGGCCAAAGTGTGGGCGAGGAAATTCAGCCGAGGAAATTTGCTCTGCAACGAATCCATGATCATTTGGATGAAAAGCATTGTAGCTTGGGCGTCGCTCATATCCAACAGCAAATTGTTTTCCACAAAGGCCTATAAATTATATGAAAGCACACAATCTGTTATAAACAAAGCACATTAATTTATATTTAATTTATACGATCTCAACAATAAAATTACAAAATTTACAGGAAAATTAATTAATTTTAGTATCTGCCGTGGTATAAACGAAAACTTAATAAAATGCCATTGGAATGGACATTAATAAAAGGCTGTAATTTCAGTTGTGGGCTTCCAATGATGAGCATCTTAATGAATAGGGATTGAGATTTTAAGTACAAAAAACTATTGGAGTTTCTAAAGACACCTGTAAATTTGATTGGGTGTGGTGCAATATTCGCGCATTCCTCGCCCGTACAGCTTCAGTGCTTCGTGTAAGTTTCCCATTTTGACGAATTGTTGAAACAATGGACCCGTCTGGTTGACTCCTTCGAAATGTTTATGCCATATTGCGATTAGATTAGTGCCAAGATACAACACCTTAACCGCCTCGTCTTTCTGCCGTTTGAATTCGGCGGTCATTTCCTCCAATCGGTTGTTTCCCTTTTCAGTGCTAATTCCAAGAATGGTGTCCCGAAGGAAAACCGAAGTTAACAATGTTCTTCCCAATGAACATGTCGTAAAAGTGCACTGAGCCGGATGTTGGCAACAAAAGCCATACACCCGGACTATCCATCCTTAGGTGGTGGCAACTTAAGCCACCAATTCCTCCTCATCCCCTGTCGGATGTTGGCAACTAAAGCCATACACCCGGCCTATCCATCCTTAGGTGGTGGCAACTTAAGCCACCAATTCCTCCTCATCCCCTGCCGGATGTTGGCAACTAAAGCCATGCACCCGGCCTATCCATCCGCGGGTGGTGGCAACTTAATCCACCAATTCCTCCTTATCCCCTGCCGGATGTTGGCAACTAAAGCCATACACCCGGACTATTCATCCGCGTGTGGTGGCAACTTAAGCCACCAATTCCTCCTCATCCCCTGCCGGATGTTGGCAACTAAAGCCATACACCCGGCCTACCCATCCGCGGGTGGTGGCAACTTAAGCCACCAATTCCTCCTCATCCCCTGCCGGATGTTGGCAACTAAAGCCATACACGCAGCCTACCCATCCGCGCGTGGTGGCAACTTAAGCCACCAATTCCTCCTCATCCCCTGCCGGATGTTGGCAACTAAAGCCATACACCCGGCCTATCCATCCGCGGGTGTTGGAAACTTAAGCCACCAATCCCTCCTATCCCCTGCCGGATGTTGGCAACTAAAGCCATACACCCGGCCTATCCATCCGCGGGTGGTGGCAACTTAAGCCATACACCCGGTCTGCCAACCCGGTGGTGGTGAAAATTTAAGCCACGAATCCGCTCCTCAATCGAATTTTTGTTTTCTCTTTTATTTTTCCTAATGTCAGTATTTGCCTTTTTTGCATTTAAAAACCCGGAGACCGTAAGAAAAGAAAGTTCATTTTCAGCAAAAAAAAAACCTATTATGAAATAGAGCCAAAAATCCAATAAAATTCCCGATAGGGACTCTCTCAAATCTTTTTTTTTTCTTCAAGAATGTAAAAAATTTTGAATTCATTATTTCTATGTTCTTTTTTCCATTGCTTTGTATTCCAAAAAGTAGAGCAATAAAAAAACATTTAACTTTTCATAAGAAAAGTTTTATTTTTCTTAGTTATTCCATGTTATATTTTTATTTTTTTTGATGCACACCGACTAATTTTTTTTATGTTTTTAATAAAATAATTTTTTTTTTCATTTATTTTATTTTTTGTCTAGGTCATAGTTGATGATTGTTGATCGTTTTTTTTATATATTTATTGTTCATTAAAATAAAATAATGAATTATATTAATGCTAAATGGGCCCATAATGACGAAAAACACGAACATGGATATAGGTAAAAATTTAAAAATTAAGCCAAATTTGTTCTGAACAATCAAAATGATTTAAAAAAAAATCCATTTTAATAAAACTCCTTTTTATATATTGTTAGATAAACATTTTTTAAATAAGTATTTAAACATTTTTGGTTCATTTTATTTTGGAAAAAACCAATAAAAATATTTTGGATAATTAAATTATTAAATTTAAAAAATCATTAATTTTTGTTTTAATGAAATTATGAAAAAGCTAGAAAATTGTTACAGAAATTACAGTACGCACCCACCGTTTGTTACCGAAGAAAAATGGAAATGAAACTGTTGCACAAAAAGGAGAAAAATGCATTTGCGACGCAATATTTGAAAAAAGTTTTAATAATTTAATTTTCTCAACATCGAACTAACGATTTTTTGTTTTAAAAAAAATTTTTTATTGCATTTCTTCGCTTTATAAAACTGAATTATTATTATATTATTAGTATTATTTATTTATTTAACAAATTTTTTGGAAAAATGCGATTTATTGACAGACTTTCGCCAAAAAATGACCAGTTTTGCGATTTTGAGACAATTGGCGACCGTTTTTACATTCAAAAAGCTTTTTTTGCGGCGCGTTTTTTTCAAAAAAAAAAATCTTTTTTTGAGGGAGTGCGATAAAATTTTGTAATTTTAATGAGATTTGCTAATCGCACATCCCTATAGTTTTTGATACCTTTTCAACATTTCAATTTTTCATTTTAGTGTGTCCTTTTAATTCCAATTTTGTCCCTTTGATTTTAATAAAGCTTAACTTTTCATGTTTATTTGTTTTGGTTTGAGTTTATGACATATTTTATTGGCCAAACTATCAAAAACCCAAATTCGAATAAAAAATTCTCTTTTTTCTTTATAAAAATGCAATTCTTCGGGATCTATGATGATTAAACAAGACCACTACACAAGGGGTGACGTTTGGTAATTTGTAGATAAGTTTTCGCAAATTATTCATTTTTGTGCAAAGCAAGCCAAGTCAAAACAAATCAAGATATCATTATTTTAATTTTATTCTTTTAATTCATCCATACAATTATTATGTAACAATTTTGCCGAAATAAATTACGAAATTTAAATATAAATTATTTCTATGGGTCATCATTTTGCCGCAATTTATTATTTTAATTGACCCTAAAAAATATGTAAGCAAAATCAACAGAAAAATTAATGATCATTTCTTTATTTGTTTGCCCTTTGAATGAAACAATAATTATAAGTAAAGAAAAAAAAAATTAAAATCTGAAAATGTTAGGAATTTTCAAAGCCATTAAAATGTCAATTTCGACCAATTCAACAAATGGCGATTTCACACCAACAGAAGGAGGTAATGAGAAAAAGAGAAACCCCGTAGAAAATAAATTTAATTTTGGAGGTGCATTAAATAATAATTTCATTTTGCAAATTAAAATTAGTATAATTCTAAGAAGATAATTGTGACTCAATTAGTTTGGACAACGATGGACAATCTGATGGAAAAGTCACTGATCAGCAGCAACCAAAAGTGAGCAATTAAATTCAATATTTATTATAGAAATACGAGAAAGATTTAAATAAAGATAGAAAATTTAAAACAATTAAAAGGAATTTCGTGAAAAGTGTGCCAAAATGGAAATGGATTTCAAAATTTTCAAATTGGAAATATATAATAAAATTGATTAAAAATATGACATAAATTAACAAATGAATGCATAAATTTAATTTTGGCCACTCCGTCCAATGTGTTTTTAATTTTTTGTTGTTGCAGATAAAACTATTCTTATACATACAAATGCACAAAATATTTATGTACTTTTTTGGCATATATTTTTATATTTTGTTCGATAATTTTGACAAAAAATTTGCAAAATTTACCCTCAAAACAGATTTTAAAATCAATTAACTTTTAATCCAATTTAGAAATTGCTTGAAGAAAAGTTGAGAACAAAGAACTGATGTTGGAACATTTTTTGATTCAGTCGAAACTTGCCAAAACAGAAGGTGCTGAGTCGTTATATAAAAACCATCAATAAGGGCGTTATATAAAAAACCATCAAATGGAAATTTGCAACAAAAAACTGCCCATAACTTTTGTCAAAGTCAACAAAATTAGACATTCTTGGTATAGTTCGATAGCCCTAACATTTATCTATTAGCTCATCTAAACTTTAGAAAATTTGGCCAAGTTTGAGCAAAGTTATGCCCAAGAGTACCCAAGGCACCGGGTTTTCATACTTTTTTGGCCATAACTTTTTTTAAACCAGTGAAAACGCAACTGGCCCGCTCCGTTAGGATGAGCCAAAGCACATTCCTGCGATGTTCCAAACTAGCAAATAAATTTATTTAATTAAAAAATAAGCCCATTATTATTTAGGCGAAAAATTGGGGTGGAAGGCCGGATGGATGAATTTTGTTTTGGGGCCATTCTTTCCTTCATTTTGGCCCCTGATGCTTTTGCTCCAACAGCATTTTCAGCTCTCACAGCTATTTTCGATCAGCCATTACATTCCCCTCCTCTCATATTCGAGTGCCCTCGCTCGAGAGATGGCGTTGGGCCGTTTTCCGCTATGCAAGGATCGGCGCGCCTCTGGTTTTTTTGCCCCAGTGCCAGATGTTGTCTCTGGAGTTTCGGTGGTGTGAAGACCAAACGATTTGCTGCTGCTGGGGTGTCCGCCAAGTGTCACCATATTATTTAGGCGAAAAATTGGGGTGGAAGGCCGGGTTTGAACCGCCGCTCGGGGCCCTCAGCCATTACACCCATAAAGCCCTCTCCTCAAAAAAGGAATGAGATTTAAAATGGCCAAAAAAGTATGAAAACCCGGTGCCTTGGGTACTCTTGGGCATAACTTTGCTCAAACTTGGCCAAATTTTCTAAAGTTTAGATGAGCTAATAGATAAATGTTAGGGCTATCGAACTATACCAAGAATGTCTAATTTTGTTGACTTTGACAAAAGTTATGGGCAGTTTTTTGTTGCAAATTTCCATTTGATGGTTTTTTATATAACGCCCTTATTGATGGTTTTTATATAACGACTCAGCACCTTCTGTTTTGGCAAGTTTCGACTGAATCAAAAAATGTTCCAACATCAGTTCTTTGTTCTCAACTTTTCTTCAAGCAATTTCTAAATTGGATTAAAAGTTAATTGATTTTAAAATCTGTTTTGAGGGTAAATTTTGCAAATTTTTTGTCAAAATTATCGAACAAAATATAAAAATATATGCCAAAAAAGTACATAAATATTTTGTGCATTTGTATGTATAAGAATAGTTTTATCTGCAACAACAAAAAATTAAAAACACATTGGACGGAGTGGCCAAAATTAAATTTATGCATTCATTTGTTAATTTATGTCATATTTTTAATCAATTTTATTATATATTTCCAATTTGAAAATTTTGAAATCCATTTCCATTTTGGCACACTTTTCACGAAATTCCTTTTAATTGTTTTAAATTTTCTATCTTTATTTAAATCTTTCTCGTATTTCTATAATAAATATTGAATTTAATTGCTCACTTTTGGTTGCTGCTGATCAGTGACTTTTCCATCAGATTGTCCATCGTTGTCCAAACTAATTGAGTCACAATTATCTTCTTAGAATTATACTAATTTTAATTTGCAAAATGAAATTATTATTTAATGCACCTCCAAAATTAAATTTATTTTCTACGGGGTTTCTCTTTTTCTCATTACCTCCTTCTGTTGGTGTGAAATCGCCATTTGTTGAATTGGTCGAAATTGACATTTTAATGGCTTTGAAAATTCCTAACATTTTCAGATTTTAATTTTTTTTTTCTTTACTTATAATTATTGTTTCATTCAAAGGGCAAACAAATAAAGAAATGATCATTAATTTTTCTGTTGATTTTGCTTACATATTTTTTAGGGTCAATTAAAAATAAATTGCGGCAAAATGATGACCCATAGAAATAATTTATATTTAAATTTCGCAATTTATTTCGGCAAAATTGTTACATAATAATTGTATGGATGAATTAAAAGAATAAAATTAAAATAATGATATCTTGATTTGTTTTGACTTGGCTTGCTTTGCACAAAAATGAATAATTTGCGAAAACTTATCTACAAATTACCAAACGTCACCCCTTGTGTAGTGGTCTTGTTTAATCATCATAGATCCCGAAGAATTGCATTTTTATAAAGAAAAAAGAGAATTTTTTATTCGAATTTGGGTTTTTGATAGTTTGGCCAATAAAATATGTCATAAACTCAAACCAAAACAAATAAACATGAAAAGTTAAGCTTTATTAAAATCAAAGGGACAAAATTGGAATTAAAAGGACACACTAAAATGAAAAATTGAAATGTTGAAAAGGTATCAAAAACTATAGGGATGTGCGATTAGCAAATCTCATTAAAATTACAAAATTTTATCGCACTCCCTCAAAAAAAGATTTTTTTTTTTGAAAAAAACGCGCCGCAAAAAAAGCTTTTTGAATGTAAAAACGGTCGCCAATTGTCTCAAAATCGCAAAACTGGTCATTTTTTGGCGAAAGTCTGTCAATAAATCGCATTTTTCCAAAAAATTTGTTAAATAAATAAATAATACTAATAATATAATAATAATTCAGTTTTATAAAGCGAAGAAATGCAATAAAAAATTTTTTTTAAAACAAAAAATCGTTAGTTCGATGTTGAGAAAATTAAATTATTAAAACTTTTTTCAAATATTGCGTCGCAAATGCATTTTTCTCCTTTTTGTGCAACAGTTTCATTTCCATTTTTCTTCGGTAACAAACGGTGGGTGCGTACTGTAATTTCTGTAACAATTTTCTAGCTTTTTCATAATTTCATTAAAACAAAAATTAATGATTTTTTAAATTTAATAATTTAATTATCCAAAATATTTTTATTGGTTTTTTCCAAAATAAAATGAACCAAAAATGTTTAAATACTTATTTAAAAAATGTTTATCTAACAATATATAAAAAGGAGTTTTATTAAAATGGATTTTTTTTTAAATCATTTTGATTGTTCAGAACAAATTTGGCTTAATTTTTAAATTTTTACCTATATCCATGTTCGTGTTTTTCGTCATTATGGGCCCATTTAGCATTAATATAATTCATTATTTTATTTTAATGAACAATAAATATATAAAAAAAACGATCAACAATCATCAACTATGACCTAGACAAAAAATAAAATAAATGAAAAAAAAAAATTATTTTATTAAAAACATAAAAAAAAATTAGTCGGTGTGCATCAAAAAAAATAAAAATATAACATGGAATAGCTAAGAAAAATAAAACTTTTCTTATGAAAAGTTAAAATGTTTTTTTATTGCTCTACTTTTTGGAATACAAAGCAATGGAAAAAAGAACATAGAAATAATGAATTCAAAATTTTTTACATTCTTGAAGAAAAAAAAAAGATTTGAGAGAGTCCCTATCGGGAATTTTATTGGATTTTTGGCTCTATTTCATAATAGGTTTTTTTTTTGCTGAAAATGAACTTTCTTTTCTTACGGTCTCCGGGTTTTTAAATGCAAAAAAGGCAAATACTGACATTAGGAAAAATAAAAGAGAAAACAAAAATTCATCTTTTCAATTATATTTAAGAATCGTCAGACAAAATTCTATAGACCTATCAAGACTTAGATATTCTCAAAAGTTTTCGAGAATGTCATGTGCTACATACCGAGAGAAAGCTTAGGGCAATCAATTTCGGTGAAATTTAACAATTTGACCAAATCTTTTATAATGGAATACGCAACTTTTCTTGTAATATTCAAAAATGCATTTCGGTTTTATAATTTAATAATTTTCTTAAATTCCCATTTTATTTGGCATTAATTTTTAAATCTTACTGTCGAAACCAATATTTTTGAAATATATTAGCACTAAAAGAATTATTTACTTTCCTCGGCCCAGCTCGGTCTCGATTTTTTACCTATTTTTTAAGAAAAAATATAATCAGGAAAGAAATTTTAAGTCTTTTGGTGTTAAATGTTCGATCACTTGACAAATTCTATTATAATTAAAAAATAATATTATTTATTTTACTAAACTATTATTTTATTTTATTTTATTCATTAATAAAATTAATTAAACCAGAAAACTTTAATAAATGAAAAAATCCATTTAAGCAGATTAAATAATTTCTTGATTTTAATATTTTATTTTGTCCAAATTTATTATAATATAAATAAGCTGGAAAATAAAATTCAACAATGATAAGTTGCCAAGATGGTAAAAGTAATGGCAAGAAAATTACATATTTGATGGAAAATAAATAAGCCGTTAAAAAAACAAAAATTATACAAATGCAAAATGGTTACAATGGAAATGCTACATAACATGCGATAAACGCGATCATTTACAAATCAAATTTAAAATGCATTTAATGAAATAGGCAACATGTTGCGTAACAAATGCAAATTTTATAAATTATAATAAGAAAAAATAAAATTCCAGAATTATTGTTAGTTTGGCAGCTTTCTAATATGAAAATTATTTGAAAACTTAATACACTTAAAAAAAAATTTCAATTAAACTCGGCAATAAATTTAAGTTGTTATTTTCATTAGATATCTGCTATAACTATTATATTAATTTCGATTTATTAATGGTATCTTCCAAGAATGATAATCTGAAGAAATTTATCAAATTCGTAAAAATTTAAATCTCATTCCTTTTTTGAGGAGAGGGCTTTATGGGTGTAATGGCTGAGGGCCCCGAGCGGCGGTTCAAACCCGGCCTTCCACCCCAATTTTTCGCCTAAATAATATGGTGACACTTGGCGGACACCCCAGCAGCAGGTCGTAAGGAAAGATGGCCACAAAACAAAATTCATCCATCCGGCCTTCCACCCCAATTTTTCGCCTAAATAATAATGGGCTTATTTTTTAATTAAATAAATTTATTTGCTGCTTTGGAACATCGCAAGAATGTGCTTTGGGTCATCCTAAACGGAGCGGGCCAGTTGCGTCTGAGCCAAGTTTAAAATGTTATATAACTTTTTTCTTTTTGGAAAATTCAACAAACTTGGTATCATTCTAAAGCTTTTAACACTCTCTATTGACTTCCCAAAAATCACAAAGATAAACCGACATGTAAAAAAGTTATAAATAAAAACATGCAAAAATTCTGACTTATTGTGGTTTTATTGTTGCAACTTTTTTATGGGTTGTTTAATCGCTTAGAAATAACGTTTCAACGGCTTCTAAACATAGGGCTTTCCAATTATACTAAATTTATAAAATTTGGTCAACAAAGAAAAAAGTTGATGTTTTAAGCTTGGCTCAGACTCAACTGGCCCCTACCGCATCCTATATGATAAAGATTAACTAATTTTTATGAGAACATTTTTGTCAATTTTTAATATTAGGTGTGCATTCAAAAAAAAGGTTTTTGGGTATGTAAAAACCGGAAAAACCGTTTTGACAAATTTGAACCACACCGGTTCAAGGATTTTTTTCAGGCACTTTGAAAGATTATAAAACTTTTTGGTGCCATTTGTAGAGGGCAGATGAGGCTATTTAATTACATAAACCATTTTCTCAAGCCAAACTTTCGGAGATTTTTTAACTTTTATCAAAAAGGGGAAGATAATTCAGCACCTACCCAATATCTGTTCACATGCTTTGGTTGGTGGTGCCACTCGGAGAATTAACTGGGTTTTCCATTATCTTATAGCCCAGTGGACTTATGCTTGTGGGAGGCGAGATTAATTTTCAAGAATTCACATATTTCTTAAAAAATTGAACAATTTTTCAAAATCAACATCATTAATGTTTTTAAAATTCGGCCTCCTCTTCAAATGGACAATCTTAGAAATAGTGACGCTTAAGAGTATAAGCCTTTTGGTGATAATGTTATAATTGCTAATAAAATAATCTAGCTAAAAAATTCAAATAGGCAAAAAATTCTGCATTTAAATAAATTCAAATGTGGGTTAAATTAGAATTAAAACTATAATTCTTACTATGTCAATGTATCTGAAAATTTACCCTATATAATACCCATTTGTTCATGCACCAGTGTCGACATCATTCAAGCCGCATCTCTGGGATGACGGTTGGAAGGAGCGTCGCCTCGTCGAGTACCACGTCGAAAAGTGCCTGAGGTGCGCGAAATCTGAAATTAAATATCAATATTAGTTTGCACCCTCCCCCCTTGATGACAATTTTTTCATGATATAACTCAAAAAAATTAGGAATTTACCCATAATAAGGCCTGCAATTCCAAGACCCAACGCCAAAAGAAAAAGAAGAAGCACAAATTTGTTGTTGCTTCTTGATGTGCGCTGAAAATTCAATTTTTAAAAGGCTGACCGGTGGTTGCACTCCGAATTTTTGGGGATACTTACCTGCGCATGATCCCATTCTAGCACATCACTTGTCGTCTTCTCACACCTTCAAAATTATAATTTCCGGGCTCAATTCTCATTTTTTTCTTAACAAAAAACAAAATTTTAATTTATTGAACATTTGGAGCGTCATGTGAAAGTATCCGAGGCCATGTTTTCAAATATATGGCGAAATGTTCAATTTTTCTGTTTATGATTTTTCTTCCTTAGAAACTGTAATATTTACATAGCCGGATTTTTAGGCACGAATATTATTTAAATGGCATAAAAGGCACAAATTACACAAAACGACTTAACGCCATAAAAATTGAAAAGGCATTAAAAATTTATGCATACAAATTTTTTAATCATATTAACGAAAAAAATTCCCAAATTTCTCTTCTCGCACTGAAATCAAATACATTTGAAGCTTTCTGGAGTGCTGTCCTCTTCTTTGACAAACTTTTCGGGCTTCGTAACTGCGTGTTCTGTCGCATCTCAGGTTCATCATCTGTCTGTTCAAAACGCGTCTCGGGAATGACAGTTGGGAGGAGCGTCCCCCGTCTATGCCTGAGGTGCGCGAAATGTGAAATTAAATATTATTATTAGTTTGCACCCTACACTTGATGGAAATTTTTTGATGGTATAACTCAAAAAATTAGGAATGTACCCTGAATAAGGCCTGCAATTCCAAGATCCAACGCCAGAAGAAAAAGAAGAAGCACTAATTTGTTGTTTCTTCTTGATGTGTGCTGAAAATTCAATTTTTAAAAGGATGATCGGTGGTGGCACTCCGAATTTTTGGGGATACTTACCTGCGCAAGAGCCCATTCTAGCACATCACTTCTCGTCTGCTCAGCACCTTCAAAATTATAATTTCCGGGCTCAATTCTCATTTTTTCTTAACAAAAAACAAAATTTTAGTTTATTGAAAATTTGGAGCGTCATGTGAAAGTATCCGAGGCCCTTTTATTCAAATAAAGCATGAGTTTATGGGCATGCTTTTGTTCTATCATTGTTTAAATACTCACCAGCGCTCGTACGCAAATTCTTGCCTTATTCATTGTTTGTTTTTTTAATTTTCACGTTTTATTGTTTTTGATTTTCCCTTTACTACTAGGCAATAATTACGCGCAAAAATTTTAAGTGCTTTTACCACTAAAAAAATTGCTGGTAACACGTAGTATAGGCCTTTGGCTGGCGATGCGCTTTCGTTTCGGTGCACCGTCCCCGTCATTGCCGCTGCAGCTGTTGTCCGTTGTTTGGGTGCCAACGGTGCTGACTGAGCATTTCTGCTTCTTCTCAATCTTGTAATCGACGGCGCCGATAGTCCGCCGGGAAAATTTTGAAAATTTAAGTGCATCTGTAAAATTTTTGAGCATTATAATGTTTGCGATTTGGAGCCATTTTTTATGAAAAATATGTACCGTTTGGCTAAAATGGCCATTTTAGAAGATTTTTTCCAGAGCAAAAATTAGCAGATTTTGGAAGTTTTGCGTTTTGAAATCATCAATATACTGAAAAATGAAATAACTAATTAATTAATAAACAATATGAACAATAAAATTTTTAAGGAATAAAAAGTAACACACAAAAAACAACATATTGCCATAAATTTGAAAATTTGGGATTTTTTGTAGCAGTTAAGGCAGTTGGACAGCACACATTTAAATAAAGGGACGTTGCCGTAATCTCGAGAAATATTTCTCTACAATTACACCGGGGGCAATTTGCTGGTGCGAAGTTGGTCAAAAAACCGAATATGAAGGGTAAGGCACTTGTTTCGCTGTACTTAAGTGCACCATGCACACCGTTTCCTTGCCAGAAACATCTCGACCTCAACGAGGCGCCAAGCGTCGTCCCTCCAGGTCTCGGTGTAATCATTTGAATGTAATTAGCCACCTTGTGCCCCGCCGGTTTAGGAGAGCTGCCATTGTTGAAACCATCGCCCATTGAGAATTCATTGAAGATAACCAAGAGAAAAAAGGAATAGTAATAAAATGGACGGGAAAATATCCATTCGTTTGTGTTGGTTGAATTTATAGGGGGATGAGGGCGAGACTGCTGCTGAACATTAGTTCCATATCAGGGCTGCACGCAATTACGGAGTACTGAATTTACGGTTTTTTTGGAGTTACAGATTACGGGTTTCCGTAATTGAAAATCCAATTGCGTGCAATGATAGTCAAGACAAAAAATTTTGCCGAGACACGAGACTCGAGTCCAGTCTCGACAATGTCTCCCGGGAGTTGAGAGTGATGCCGAAAAAATCCCGAGACTTTTCTCGAGTCAAAGACATTCTCGAACATCAGACCAAACCGAAGCAAAAAAGGAACAAATGTGAAGCGGAACACAAAAATGGTTCTAATTTCAATCAAAATGTTAAATTTTTGGCCAAAATTTCCGCTTCACAATTAAAAAATAAATTTTTGCGTTTTTTAAACCCGTAATATTTTGGATCATCAAATTGGTGTCAATTTTAGCGGCCCAAAAATCGGGTGCGTCCTCGGCTCATCAATTATGACGGGTTGAAAGCGTGCAAAGTCGGCATTTTCTTTGGCCCGGTGAAGTCCAATGTTCGCATGCGCAATCTAAAAAAAAAAATTTGAAAAATTAGTGTCAAAAATGGCGGACATAACAAGTATTCGAGTATTGGGATTAATGGCACTTTTTAATTGCCGGCCAAGGAATTTTTAAATTTAAATTTTCACTAAAAATTGCCGAATTTTGGCGTTTAGTTTCTAAATTTTTATTTAAACTCACTTATGCCTTCTGTAGCAGAGAAATGCGCAGAACAGAGAAGCGATAAGGCTAAGACAAATCTAAAAAATGGGAATATTTAAATATTTTTATATAATTAAATTTTAAAAAAAAATTTAAATTTACTCCATTTATTTGTTAAATTAATTTTTAAAGGCGCTTTATAGGAATTTAATTAAATAAAATTTTCATTTTATTTGTTTAATACTCAGTTTTTAAATTTTGCATTTTTCAAAATATTTTCATTTGAATTTTATTTAAATTCTCATTTTCAAATTTGGCATTTTAAAAATATTTTCATTTAAATTTTATTTAAATTGGCATTTTTAAACTTGGCATTTTGCCACCCTCCCCCCCCCCCTTTACCACAGATTATCACAATTGCCAATCCAATGGCCCACACGGGCGTGGTTTCAGGCACGCAACGGAAACCGTTCGTCCCACGTGCCAAAGTTGAGCAATGATTTTGTCCGTTTCCGTGCCGTTGTCGTCGTCGGTGTACGTGCCGAAGTTGACGGCGTCTCTTCGGCAGACAATTGATGCTGTTTTTGTGCATTTTTTCATAATTTTTTTTTAAACTTTGTCGCTTTAAATTTTTTCATTTTCCAACAAAATTTCATTTGAATTTTTTGATTAATAAAAAATTATTTTTTTATATTTTTGCTTTTAGGAAAATTTTCCTTTAAATAAATAATTTTTTCATGGGAATTATAATTAAAATGACGGCTTATTTTGAAATCATTTTTAAATTAAAAATATTTCTGGAAAATTTTTTTTTATTTGATTTTTACAATTTTGAATTAAATTTCCAAAATGAGATTTGATTGTAAACGAAATATGCATTTATTTAAATTGATTTTTAAATTTAAATTTCGAACAGAAATCCCTCTCGAGTTTGTCAAATTTAAATTTTAAAATTTCCACCCGCCACCTGTTGCTGATGTTTTTGTTCCGCGGTTGTCCCGCCGCCGGTGCCCTCTTCCGCCGACGTGCCGTCGTTGCCCAATGAAAGAATGTGCCGTTGATCACCACCATTTTCGGTACTTTCTTCTTCTTCCTCATCCTGGTGTTCGGCAGATGAAGTGTTGTTGTTGTTGCTTGTTGGTGATGATGTTGGCTAAAAATGTAACAGTTCAGCACTGATCAGAGCCTATATCAACTGATCAGAGATGCCATAGCTGATTAGAGCCTTTCTCAAGTAATCAAAGCTTGATCATAGCTAATCAGGGCTTATCCATTCCTGATCAGAGCTGAGTTAAACTGATCAGAGCAGCTGATCAGGTATATCACAAGAAAATCCCAACTGATCAGTGTTTATCTTGGCTTATCTGAACTTATCATAATTGATCACTGACTGACAAAAACTTAATATGGCTGATCTCAACTGATCACAGACTGATCAAAGATAAACATAACTGTTAAAATAATAGTCAAACATATCAGTTGATACAGTAGTGTACACCGATCAGTCCGACAAATTCCTACGTCAATCTGATCAGTATTTTTGATCAATGCAATTCAGGTCTTTGATCATTTGCCGTTCTTACCGGTGGTTGCGTGTCCTTCCGTCTAAGCCGTACACTGAGCAGTCCCTCTTGATCAGCCGCATCAGTCGCATCCATTAGAGCAATTTCACTGTTGGCGTCGGCAGGGCACTCAAAAAGGGCACAATTTGCTGCTGAACTGCTTGCCGAGGATGAAGTGCCATCATCACCACTGCTGCTGCTGCTGCTGCTGTTGCCCGAGTCGGAGGACAATGGCAAAAAGCCGGAGAAGCTAATTGCAGAACAATCTAATGGCAAATGAAATGATCAGATTTCAGTTCAGGAACAAAACTGATCGGACCAGATCAGTTAAAGGCAAATTTAGAGCATTTGAGAATGATCAGTGATCAGCACATTTACATAAGTCCCAAAAAGGGATTCAAAAACATCCCGGAAGAGGAAAACACGGCACTTTGATAAATCTAATGCCAAAACGATCCGATTTTTTAGTTCTAGGACAATTGAATTGGTCTGATCAGATCAGTTAGAGACAAATTTACATAAAGCATCTGAGAATGATCAAATTGGGTGATGAAAAATTTACAAAAACCCAAAAAAGGAACTCAATATTCCCGAAGACGGGAATCACGGTATTTTCGATAGCCAAAATTGCGCGGATTAAAGAAGAGTTAGGATTAAAATTAAAATTACGGCATTTTAGATAGCCAAAATTGCGCGGATTGAAGGGGAATTACGGATTTCCGTAATCAAAAATTTTGCATAAGAGTCCAGCAGCCTTTTTTTCTTTCCTAAAATTTTAATTTTAAATTTAATTATATAATTTAATTTAATTTAATTTACGCAATCTCTCCCCCCCCCCCAATTCCCTTTTCTCCATTTTGTCCATTTTTGTCCTTTTCCCAACCCATTTTTGTTACATTAAGCGCCCCGCCACAATTTGTGGTTGCCCAAACAACAACACAATGGAAAATGAAGAAACAAAGGTCATTCCATTCATTGATGTGCGCGAAAAGAGTGCCCCGCGGCGGACGGGCGACAAATTTGGCGGAAAAACTTTTTAAAAGGCGTGGCGAATCGTTTGCCGGTGCGTCAAAACGCCAAATTTCGGGGGGGGGGGAGGCAAAAAGTTGAAAAATTACCAACCGCGGGGCACTCCCAAAATTGGGAAATTGAAAAATTGGATTTGTTAGTTTTGCGCCATCGGCGGTGGTCGCTAAATGGGATTAGAGAGAGAGGATGAGCACCCCTAATGACCTGAATTAATGGGCATTTTTGTGAAAATTTGTGGATGGACACTCGACCACCCCTTGTGAAAATTAATTTCTGATAGTTGTAATTCGAAGGTTATAAGCTCCGATTCTCGGGGAGAGAAAAGTCGGGGATCGGGGAGGAAATTCCCAACAAAATTTATCGGGGATGGCTGGAGAAATTTGAAAAATTCGGGGAGCCAACACCCTGGTCGGGGAGTAATTTTCATTAAAAAAAAAGTCGAAAAAATAAAATAATTTGGCTTGCAACAGACGCTATTAGCAATCCCCCGCATCAGGTCGGGGCTTTTAACCAAAATTTGTCGGGGATGGCTGGAGAAATTTGAAAAAAAAATGTCAGGGATTTTGTGTAAATCGGGTAATTAAAAAAATATATATATATACGAATAAGTATAATTAGCGTTAATTAGTATTAATTTGCCGAAAAATTTTTGCATTGTTTTTTGAAATGATTTATCAATTTTCAATTCGAATTTGACCCTAAATTTGTGTTTACAGTTCTTCATAAAATAGGTTTTTTAGATGATTATAACTCGTTCTAAAATTGAAAATTAGGCGGAGAAAATTTCCTAGAAAATCCGTTTCCCTGTCCATTACACTCTCTAATTGGGATTTAATTTTGATTTTTGAATTTCAAAAAGTGCTACCCGGCCTGGCACAACACTGTTGCAGGCATTGTTGAAGATTGGCACTTGGTTCAGCAGTGCCCAATGGTCGGACACCTTCTGCTGTTGTTACTGGACTGATCAGCCATTTCTGTTGCTTATAAATCTGGAAAAAAATAAATTCAAATTTGCAAAATTTAATTTTCAAATTTTTTGGACCTCCAATTCGCCACAAAGTGATTGCCCAAGGCAGAAAAACGGTGATCGGACCAGCGGTGATAAATTAACGCTAATGATGATGACAATGACGAGGAATAAGCGGGTGGTGGTCATCCGCCGTTGGTTTAATTGGGCATGGCGTTGCGCCAAAAGCATTTTTTTCTGGGCGTATTTTGAAAAAAAAAAATTAATTTGAAGGTCTTTTTGTTGATCAAAATTTTTAATCCTGAAAAAATGAAATTGATGATCAGAGATTAGGAAAATGCGATGGACTGATCAGAATTTGGCACATTTGCCAAATTTTGTGGCAGCAGTGTTTTGGTCAAAATTTGGACACATTTTTGGTCAGAGTTCATGATTTGGCCACGACATTTGATCAGAGAAAAACCAATGAATTTCCGATCCATTTTTTTGAAATAGGGCATTTTAGGCCCAAAATTTAGGGATGATTGATTAATGATCACCGGCATATGGTTATAGGCTGATCAGAAGGGAACAAACAAAATGACAGTCTGATCAGCATATGATGATCATTCACCGAATAGTGTGGCTGCTCCATCCAAATCGGATGTTTGAACTAATGAAATTACTACTGATCTGATCTGATCAGATAACAATTATTCAGATCGGATGGCTGATCACCGATCCATCATCATCCAATTGATCAGTGCGTCTTTTGGGTTTCTTACTAATGAATGATAATGATCAAAACCGTTTGGGCGGTGCGCGAGTTCGTCCATTTCCGCCGCTGTGCGCCTTCTCTGCCCACAATCAGTGCTGCATCATTATGGGGTGGTCGTTCGTCCTTATCCCGCCCATTTCCCCGCGTCCCCCGGCGGGGGGTCCCCTAATTACCCGTAATTACCCCCTGCGGGCACACATTAAAGCGTCCCATCATTACACTTTTTATTTGATTACAACAACAGCAGCAACAGCAGCAGCAGGTGGTTGTGTGGGGTGTCCTCGATCCGATCGCTGATGCGCGCCATTTATCACTGGGCGACAAATCTTTATTCTTTCTGCTGTTGCTGATCCGCCCAAACAATTTGTGTTTATTGCTTTTGCTATGGACCACCAATTTTGGACGACAAATTGTATTACACTAAAAAATGGGTAATTAATATGATAAATTGAACAATTTTTTTATGTATTATGATACAATTACGGTAATTCTTTGGGTAATTAGGGCCAATTAAGTTTCTGTCTATGGCATATAAATTGTGGTAATTAAGATTAATAAGCTTGCTCTGATCATTTTTGTATAATATTTGATCAGATAAATATAATTTTAAAAAAAGAACAATAAAATTTTGCCAGCAATTTAGCGGGTAATAATATTTAGGATAATTAAAGCTATTAATTAGGGTTAATTCATTTTCTAGTGTTTTAAGCCAAATGTCAAGTTAATTTTAATCATATAACGGAATTCAATTAAGAAATTGAAACCAAATTCATTGAATTTTTTGACGAAATAGGATTTTTCAAAAAGTTTCACGGTCAAGGTTAGCATTTTTCCAGTAACATTTATGCTGGACTAATTTTGGCATTATTAAGCCCTGCTGGGAATTCAAGACTTACCCCTTCCCGCCCCACTATCCCTAATTAGTAAGGGCTTTCAAGAGTCGCAATTTTCAAAGAGTCGAGAATTGACAGAGAAAATCGAGACCGAAAAAACCCCCCAAAAAATAACAAATCGAAAAGCGAAACTTTCGACAAATGCCTGTAGGAAATTAACGGATACGGATCATTAATAGAGTTAATTACGCAAAAATGAATGAAAATAAATCAAATAAATTGCGTTAAAAATATTTTTTATTGGGCCGAGGGCAACAAAAGCAGTTGAAAGGCGCCGCGGCACCACAGAACAAAATGACAATGATGTGCTCCTTTTTGCTGTTGTTGTTAAAGAAAGGAGCAGTGCCTAGCAACAGAAGAGCAGCAAAAATGAAAAGAAAGTGCCGTGGCATTTTGGGGCCAAAAATGGGGGCACAATAATAATAATAAATGGCATAATAATAATCTGCCAATTGGACAAATGGACGACGGATTTTGGGGAGACGGGGGGGGGGTAAGATTGGCATTGGCACCGCACACTTTGGCACGGATTTGGATTGGGATAATGAAAGTGGGAGGATGAAGTGCCGAAAGTGCAATGAGAGAGAGGGGAGAAAAATGAGGGGAGAAGAGAGTATGGTGGAAAGAGGAAGAGAAGGAGTGAAAGGAAGAGTGGAAGAAAGGGGAAGAAGGGGAGGGAAGAGTGGGAGAGTAGAGACAAAAAGAAGAGAAAACAGAGAAAAGGAAGAGGAGAAGGAAGAGGAGCAAAATTGACATGGGACAAGGAAAAGAAAAAAAAGAGAAGGAGAAAGGAAGAGGGGAAGAAAGGAGTCGAAAAGAATGGGGAGAGTAGAGAGAAAAAGAGGAGAAAATAGAGAAAAGTAAGAGGAGGGAGCAGAAATGGGATGAGGAAGAGAAGGAAAAAGAGGAGAACGAGAAAGAGGTAAAGGAAGGTGAAGAAGAGATGAGAATAGAAGATGCAGGGAAGGTGGAAAAAAACTGCAATGAAGAGAAGAGAGGATAAAGAGGAAGGGAGAGAAAATGAGGAGGAAAAGGAGCGAAGAGGGAGGAAGAAAAAGAAAAAAGGAAGAGAAGGAGAAAATCCAGGAGAAAATCCAGAGAATTATTAATTGAAAGCAGACAACGAGGTGTGATCAGATAAATTTCTGATCATTTTTTGGACCATGATCCAACCGCAAAGAACCATAAGCGGGGAGGAGGCGGGGAGAAGCCGGGCGGGGAAGAAGCCTCGGGGGCGGGGGAAGAAGCCTCTTCAAATAATGGAACCGATTTGTTGGGGTGGGCCTCTGCTGCTGAAGTGCCGTCGCCTATGGCGTCGTTGCGGGGACTGAGGAGGGGCGGGGAGGGTAATTAATCCCTCCCCCGGGGGCTTACAATCAAAGGGAAAAGCCGACAGGGGCGGCGCTGCAGGCGACGACGAAACGAAAACCTATGCTGATCAGCCAGCAGAACGCGACAGCAGAAGAGGGGAGTCACACAACAAATTGTTTTGTACGGCGGCGGACGCTTTTTGCCCCTTTAGCGCTGCGGGGGACAAAAAATGGGCGGGGGGAGACGAAAAATGGGGGATGATGGAATTGTGGGCGGATGATGAAAGGGCGCGGATTATGGGATGGTTGCGTGAGTTATGGCGAACAATTGCGAAAAATTGAATTGGTTTTTTGCATGGACCGGTGTGGAAAGGAAACGGCCCATCACCCACAGAGGGATAAAGCCGCGAAGGGATAAAGCATGGTAAGATGGGACAAAAGCATGTCTCCGAGGGGGATAAAGCATGGTGATGGTAATGTTGGGGGATTGGGAGACAAAAGGATGGCTCCGAAGAGGGATAAAGCATGGTAATGCCGGGGAAGAGAGGAGGGATAAAGCATGGACTAAGGGAGGATAAAGCATGGTAATGTCCGAAAAGAGGGGTGGGACAAAAAGCATGTCTCCGAGGGGGATAAAACATATGCAATGGTAATGCCGGCTGAAAGAGGGAGAAAAGTATTGGCGCCATTATCGCTCGGGATGGAGTTTAGGGCCTTGAAACCGAGAGAAAAGAAGATAAAGCAGCCTTGAGTGCAAATAAAACCAAAACGTACGGGCGGAGCAGGGCGCGAGATAAAGCGGAAACTGCGCAGAGGTGTGGGACAATGGGATAAAGCATGGCCCCGTGCGGGATAAAGCATTGTAAAGAGAGATGAGGGGATAAAGAATTTTTGTCCCGGTATTACCTTTTCCAAAAAATCTTTTACTTTAAAAATTTGCGAAATTTTAAAAATTTATATGAAATTGGAAAATAAAATAAAATGAAGGTTGAACAAAACAACAAATTTTTAAAGATCACACCTCCGGATAAAGCACACCGCACAGTGGGCGGGGGGTAAAGCATTTGGAGGAAAAAGTAAGGGGATAAAGCTTATCCTCTTGCGAGATAAGGCATTGGGGGAGGAGGTGAGAGGATAAAGCATTTGAGGGGATTAAGCTTATCCACTTGGGGGATAAAGCACTTAGGGGGTGAGGGATAACTTTATCCCCTTGGGAGATAAAGCATTGGGGGAGGAGGTGAGAGGATGAAGCTTATCCCATGTTAGAGATACAGCATTGGGGGTGGTGAAGGGATAAGTTTATCCCCTGATAAAGCATTGGGGGAGGAGGTAAGGGGAAAAGGATAAATCGCCCCGTAGGAGAGGGAGAGATTAAGCGGCACTCGTCATCCCTTAATAGCATATCCCTCCGTCTGCGCGTCCGTCATGCGTAATTTGTGCTGTTGTACACATCGCCAATTTTGCAAATGACGGATTTAATTGGGTAAGGTGGGGCGGAGGAGGAATGGAGGAGAGAATCCATGCCAAATGGGCGCGCATTGGAAATTGATCATTGATCAAGCATATCACATTACAAAATGGGCCATCATTATTGCCTGGGGCAATTTAAAAATGCAATTAGTCGAACTAATTGCTTTTGGACAGTTAAAAAAAATAATTTTTAATTCCAGAAAAATTAAGAGTATCACTGACAAACGGTATTAATTTAATGTTAATACATAATTATGTAATTTATGTAAAAATGCCTGCGACAATTTCAAATGTAATTTACTTAATTGCCTCATTTGTCATGCAAAATTTATTGCAAGTCATTTTAAGCTCAGGGAATCAGAAATGAAGTAATTAGCAAAACAAAACCCATAAAAGGGTTAAACATTGAACAATGGCCATTTTGATGAGTGCATCCATTCATAATTAGTTAATTAAGTAATAAATCGAAAATTTATTTATCCGTGATTATTCGAGTTCAGGCTTGATTTTTGCTGGACCCAGGCCAAGGTTAGGCAACGAAAAACTTGGATTTCCTGGGTAATATTTTCAAATTTGTTATTTCAAAGAAAATTTTAATTATTTCCTAAGCAATTAATAGATTTTTAAACATTTGATACATTAAAAGAAACAATTAGGAAACTAATTAAATATCATTTTCCATGGCCAATTTTAATAATTGAAATTGCCAGAGGGAAACCTAATATTAATATTTAAATTTTTGGTCAGGTGAAATTGGAACGGACACACAATGGAAATGAATGAATGAATTATGAATGGATTTGGGGATAAGGGCAATTGTGCCGGGATTGTTGTCGATGAACAAACATGGCATTTAATGGAAACGGCACAAACATTGGCATAATGAATTTAGGTAATTTAAAATAAAATAATAAAAATAAATTAATGAATAATTTTCGAGATAATTTATTTAAATTTTAAAGAATAATTTTCGAGATAATTTATTTAAATTTTAAATATTTTAAACCAAATTAAATAAAACAAATTTTAAAAGAATAATTTTTGAGAAAATTATTTAAATTTAATGTTTCTTTAAGCCTTAAATTTTAAAGCAAAAATTCATAAGGTCCTTGTAAATTTTCTTTGAAATAAATAAAAACCAAAATATTTTTGAAAAATTCATAAAATCCAAAAATTAAAAAAGCGATTTAAAAATGAACAGAAAGTTCGAATTTTCAAAAATTTTTTACACAAATACTGCTTCAACTCTTCGCGTGTACAGCTCCAAATTTAGTCTCTCCCCCGCCCGCCACTAATTATTTGACCAAATATTTTGAAGATGGGACAAATTTGGGGGGGGGGGCGGTAAGGGGCGGGGATTTTTGGGTCCCTAATACAACATCATTTAACGGAATGCTGCACCAGCAACAAGCAGCACATCATTTGCTCATCCGTCCCCCCAAATCCCCTCAATTTGGCCACAATTTTGTGTCCCCGGGGGGGGGGGGTGAACTTTTCCCGCGCGACTGTTTGCGCGCGGAATAACCAACCGCTCGGACTGTCCGAATTTCTGACGGGGCCAGCAGCCGGGCCTGAGTTGGATGGAGAAAAGGTTGGTTGTTCTGCTGGTGCTGCTGCGCAAACACTGGTGGTGGACATTTGGGTGGGGGGGGGCGCAATTGGCCACCACCGCACAATTGGCGGGGGATGTAATTTTGAAAAATGGATCGGGACGGAGGGCAGGGATTTATTTATTCGATTGGTGGGATGGACGATAAAGCTTGACTGCCGCTGCTCATCTCTGACCAAGAAGCACATAAGCATCAAGGATAGTCGGAATGCCGTTTCCGACATTTTTGGGCCCAAATTCCGATTGCCAAAATTTTTTGGATAGTCGGAATGCAGATTTCCGAATGCCGAAATTGTTAAGACCGTCGTTATTCCGATTGCCGAAACTGTTTGGGTCGTCGGAATTCCGATTGCCGGAATTTTTTCATCCGTCGGAATGTCGGATTCGATTGCCGATTTTTTGAGGACATCGGCACACATTCATGGTACGCATGGCGGTGTGCCGCTCGAGAGTCACGGTGTCAGTGGGATTTAGAGTCTTTGTACTACACCAACTCTCGGGGTCAATTGGAGTTTCGGACTCAAATCTCGCTCTTAACGGTGTGCCAAGACTCGGTCTTTCGAACATAGGGAAAAAATGCAAATCCCGTCTCGTGAAAAAAACACTAGAAAATTTTAGGTTCAATCAGTCTCGAGTCATGGGAAATTTCAGGTCTTGCGCACCACAAATAAGCATGGAGGTCATTATGAAGCAAAGGTGCCGTGTTGGCACTGAAGCGAGCAAATTCTGTGCCCGTTTTTTTGAGGGATTTCAGGCATCCATCGGTTCTCGGCAAAATTTTCACTCTCGAGCATCACTAATGATTCGCATTTTTGAATGTCCGTCCATCAAAAGAATCATCATTCGGGAAAGAATGGGGCAGTAACGGAGGAATCGCGCAGCAGCAAAAAGGTTGGAAGAGAGGAGGAGGAAATGGAAGAAAATGGTGGACAACGACGAAAAATGGGGGGGGGGGGAAAGTGAGGTTGGTTGGGCGGCAGAGAGTGCGCGACGCAATGGGCGCAAAATTTGGGGGGGGGGGGGCTCAGCGCCGCCACCCACCGCAGCACAACAACCAACACAAAGGCGGGATTAGCGGACAATGGCGAGAAGAGAGAGGCGGGGGGGGGGATGAAGAGGAAAAAGGAGGAGGAAGGGGAGGAAGAGGAAAATGGACCGGAAGAAATGAGAGAGAGAGAAGAGTCAATGTGGGGAGAGGAAAAGGGATGAGGAAGAAAAATGGATGTGAGGAGGTGAGGATGGGAAAGAGGAAGAGGAAAAAGAGGGAGAGGAAAAGGAAGAGAAAAAGAGGAAGAGGAAGAGTAAGTGTGGGAGAGGAAAAGGAAGAGAAGGAGAAATGAAGATGGATGAAAAGGAAGAGGAAGAGGAAGAAGGGGAGAAAGAGTAAGAGCAAGAGGATGGACAGGAAAAAACGAGAGAATGTAGGAGAGGAAGAGGGATGAGGAAAGAAGTGGAAGAAATGAAGAAAAAGAAGGCAGAAAACGAAAAAGTGTAACGCCTTGGGGGGAACTGATGGGGTCTGATCATGATCAGTGATCAGAGGCCCAAAAGTTTCCAGAATTCTGGAGGCTCAAAAAATCTGGGTCTTAGTAACCTGGATTTAAGCAACCGATGTTTTGTGGGTCACCAATTTTCGCCCTGTAGCAACAACTCATTTTTCAAAAACTATCGGCTGCTTTTTTGTCGTGTCGTCCGATCGCACCACGGCAGCTAAACGATGCTAATTAGTCCGCACAGCGCTCCTCAATCATTTTGCCAATTAGTAGCACTACAGGGCGGCCTAATGACGCTAATTAGCGAATTTTACCCCGGCCGGCGAAAGTTCACCCGCCGGCGACCGAACAACACCGAAAATGGGCGCGAAAATGATGGATGACCCAACCCAAATGAATGTAAGTGCCCATAAAAGCAACAGCAATTTTCTTCCCAAAAATTTACAGAGAAATTGGTAAAAGGAAAATGCATACTGTTCGAACCTACCGTACTCTCCGCGGTAATTCGTACTGTATTTAGTTTTACAAAATGAATTTTTTTCCATTTAATGGCTAAAGTCGTTTACAAATTGAAGTTTGAATTAAAGTACAGTACTAATAAAAGGATAAAGCCAAAGCTAAAAATACAGTAAAACCATAGGGATAATTACTGTATAGCTTGGAGGAAAAGGCCAGAGAAAAAAAAACTTTAAATTGCATGGGACAATTACTGTAGAGCTTAGAGGAGCCACAGGGTAAAAACACTGTAAATCCCAAGGGGAAATTACTGTAAAGCCCTGAGGGAAAAATACAAAACAATGGTTTCTAAGAAGTCATCCATCCATCCGACAAGAGAAATACGCGCATGGATATGTCCGATCGATGATCAATCACTGTCTTTGATCAGCAATGCCAACAATTCCTTTTTGGTGCCAAAGCCTTCTTTCGTTTCAATATTTTCCGCCGTTTTTGCCATTTCTTCCAAAATTTCGTCAAATTCTTTTCTGAGCTTGCACATTGCAATGATGTTGTGTTCGTCTTCGTGTACGTCAGCGGTGGTGCCGTGTTCAACTGCTTCAACTCCAGCTGCTTGTAGAAGAAGCGGCTTACCCAACGATGGCATCGCTAAAAAAAGCCAAAAAAAAAACCTCAAAATGGGGGGGGGGAGGGGGGGGGGAATGGTAAAACTTTGAGGAACGACGGGAAAATCTTTTTTTTTTTTTAAATTTTAAGCGCCAAAAACGTAGTAAATCTCAAAATAGTAAAAAAAATTTTTTTTAAAGAAATTCTTTTATTTGCATTAGAGACCGGACGGAATCGCGAATACGCGGGATTCGTGGTCCATTTTTTAAAAAAAAAAACCGCAGCCCTATTAATCATTTGAGTAACTAGAATAGAATAATCATTTAAAGTCACTTTGCAAGATGGAGCTTTTTAAGCTATTTTAATTATTTTTTAAATTTTTAAATTAAGAAAATTACTATTTTAATAGGGCTAGGAATTTTAGTGACTAAATATCTCGAAATAGTTAACTCAAATAGTGAGTAAAAAAATAGTTACCTAAAAAAGAGTTTTTAAAATTAAAAATTTTTGAAAAGAAACTAAATTTTTGAGAAAATTTTTTTCATTTCTTAGGAGTGTATTTTTGAAAATTTTTGAACCAACTTTTAGAGGTGTATTTTTCTGAAACTTTTCAAGTCGATTCTTAGCGGTGTAATTTTCGTTTTTATTGCATTTTTATTTAGAAATTTTCCAAAAAATGTCAAAATAGTGAGTGACAAAATGCCAAATAATGAATTTTCACTATTTTAGGGTCCACCTCGTTTCGGCGCGCACGTTTCGGCGCCAGCATGTTTTTCCACTTTAGCTTTCTCTAACTTTTTTCAATGTCCTCCAAATTCAACATTTTTGATAATGTTCGAAAGCTTAATATGTTTAGAAGCTTTTTCTAAGCTATTGCTTCGCGATTAGACAAATACCAAAAAAGTTATACATGAAAATTGCGAAAAGTCGAAATTTTTGACGTTTTTTCTCAATAAAATCTTTTCCAGGCTTGAAAAACTTTTCGTTTTTGATAAGGCTAATAGAGCATGATAAGAGCTTTCGAGTGATACCAAGATTGTTGGATTTGGATGCCAAAGAAAAAAGCTTAAATGGAAAAACGAGCTGGCGCCGAAACGTGCGCGCCGAAATGGGTGGGTCCCCTATTTTAGGGACTAGGTCGTTTCGGCGCCGCCGTTTCGGCGCCAGCCCTTGTTTTTGGACTATAACTTTTTTATTTGTCAACCAAATCTAACAATTTTGGTATCATTCTAAAGCCCTTCACAAGCCTTATTAAACCTGCAAAAAACCAAAAAAATTTTTGTAATTTCATGTTATAACTTTTTTGGTAATTGTCTAATCACGAAGCAATAGCTTAGAAAAAGCTTCTAAACATGTTAAGCTTTCGAATGATACCAACAATGTTGGATTTGGATGACAAAGAAAAAAGTTCTAGTCTCAAAACTTGGGCTGGCGCCGAAACGGCGGCGCCGAAACGATACAGACCCCCCTATTTTAGTTACGAAGCGCCAAAATAGTGATTTCTAGTGACCGATAATAACATCAGAATCGAAAATTTTTAATGCCCAAATGCGTGTTTTGAGCTCCTCCTTCAAATCAATTAAAAATTAATCAGAATAATAGAGTAATCTTTGGGCTATATAATTATATAAACAAAATTAAATTTGAGAATTAATAAGGTCATATTTTTATGGTCATCCAAAAAATGTAAGGTCGATTAAATGCATAAAAAATTGTTGAAACTTAAATTAATTCACTCCACGCTTGATATGAAAAGACAGCCCAAAGATTACTCTATTATTCTGCTAAATTTCAAAAAATTTTATTGAGTTTCAAAAAAGTTAGGGTCAAAACTGTTGAGTCTAAATTTTTTGGAAGTTTTTGGTCACAATTTTTTTGTAAATTTTTACTAATTTTTTAAAAATTACATAATTAGTAGAGAATATGTAAAGCTATATTATAATATCAAGATGAATAAATTTTACTAAGTTAAGCTAAATTATGATTAATTACCACTCTTGAATTTATTTTTGAGCAAAATATTCTTAAAATTTTCAAATCTATTTTTATGAGAAAGTGCAAAATGGTGGCCAAATGAATTTTGGCAATAATATTAAGAAACAATGGCATTTTTGCGCGTGAGAAAGTGCAAAAATGGTGGCCAAATGACTTGGCAAAAATATAAAGAAAAAAAGACAGACATTTTGGCATTTGCCATATGATAAAGTGCAAAATGGTGGCCAAATGAATTTTGGCAATAATATTAAGAAACAATGGCATTTTGCGCGTGAGAAAGTGCAAAAAATGTTGCGCAATTGAATTTTGGCAATAATATTAAGAAACAATGGCACTTTTGCGCGTGAGAATTGGCCAAAAATTTTGTTGCGTATTTAAATGCAAAATTGGATTATTAATTATCACATTCGAAAATTATCCAATTATTTCAAATCCATTGCTGAAAAATGAGCCCCTCTTTTGCCTTGTTTACGAGTGCCGTTCTCCTCCTCTTGGCATTTGCCAATTCCGTTGGAGCAACAAAGTGCACATTCAATGTTACCCCAAATAATGAAGATTATATATTTTCATATCGTTTCTATAATCCTGGACTAAACAGCACAGACTCAAATACGGTAAAGCCACTCACTCAACCAACCCCCTTTCGAAAAAAAAATTTCCAAAAATTTTTATCTTAATAAAATTGTTTTATAGGTTTGAGGGTCTTAAGAACACACGATTCTAGCATCCATCTAGGCCCATTTCGGAGCCCGTGCCCCCGGATTCGAACAAAAATTCGAAAATTTAATTTTCGACAAAATCAAATAAAAGCAACAAAATACACGAAATAAAATGGAGAATACGATTCTTAAGGCACGACATTATACTATTTTCATGCATTTCAACAGTTTAAGTTGTATATTTTTTAGGGTGGGTCGGGACCGGGGCGGGAATTCCCGGTCCTCCGAGATCCCGGTCCCGGATTTCAATCCCTCTACAGAAATTAAAATATTTGGAATTTTCTCTTTGTGTACTCATGGGTTTCTTATCGACAAAATATAATTCCTCATATATTTTTAGCATTTTTTAAAGAAAATCCGTACAAAATGAAATAAACTAAAAATTTGAATTTTTTTTTAAGTTTTTGAATTAATTCCCGGTCCCGTAACACTCTAATATTTTTTATTGGTTGAAAAATGATTTTTCGAATTTTGTCTGAATCCATGGGTACGGGGTTCGAAATGGACATAGATGGATGCCCGAAACATATCCTCCGACCCGGAGAACCTATAAAACAATTTTTATTTCGAAAAAATTTTTAGAAATTTTTTTTTTTGAAATAAAACGGGGGACGGTTTACCATCGGCGGTAGTATTAACAAATTCGTTAAGAAAAGGAATAATGCTACTTCTTTTACTATTAAATTGGAAAATGGTTATTCTCACATTCAAATTGACTATATACCATTTGGTGCTACTGAACATGAACAATCTGTGGTTGGTTTTTGGTTAATTCGATTTTTAATAAATAAATTTTAAAAATTTCTTAAAAAAAAATTCAAATAGTTGCCAAATATTCGTGGTAAAAAACAATAGAAACAAATACATATCTAACTGGACAAGAAAAATTTAAAAAAATTTTGCCCGACGAAATTTTTCAAATTTGTTTAGAGCATCATAACTTTTTTTTTTCTTTGTTGATCAAATCCAACAAAGTTGGTATCAAACGAAAGCCCATAGTAAGCTCTATCGGCTTCTCAACAAATCACAAAGATATACCGACCTGTAAAAAAGAAATAAATTAAAATATGTAAAAATTCGGACTTTTTTGCTCGTATTCATGTTGCAACTTTTTTATAAGTTGTTCATTCGCATAGAAATAGCTTATCAACAGCTTCTAAACATGTAGAGCTTTCAAATGATGCCAAATTTTTAAAATTTGGCCAACTGTGAAAAAAAAAGTTAGGTATAATGCTTTAAACTTGGTTCATCAGATCAGACGCAACTGACTCCTACCATTTAATTGGAGGGACTGTTTCCCGAGAAAATTTGAAAAATTCTTCCGCTAGGCTCCCTAGCAAATTTTTTTTTTTAATTTAGTAAATTTTTCAATTATTTGCCCTTGGGAATTTAGGCTAATATTTGAAAATTAATCACTTCATTCAGGTAGGTCAATTTAGGCACAATAAAAAAAATAGAGAAGAAATAAGGCGAATTTTATGGATTTTTATTTTTAATTTCTATGATATGTAAAAATGAAAAATTTATTCCATAAATTTCTGGAATGATTCGAATTAAAAAAAAAAAAATTCATAAACTTAGTTCTCCAAGGGTATTATCGAACGTTTAAAATTCGGGTTGCGCCCCGACATTTTCGGGGTTTTACGAAAGTCGTCAATTGCACTTGAAATGAGATGGCAGTGTATTTAAATGAGTTTTAAGACTTTTTTGTTCTGGAACTTTTTCTTTTTATCTTTTTTTCGACTTTTTATATAAATTGCGCCACCGACAAAGGTGTCTGTCTGCCCCCGACATTTTTTTAAAAATTCTCCAGCCAAACCCGACAAATTAAGTCGGGGAATTTTCAGCCCAAACCCCGCCGACGTCGGGGCCGCAACCCTAATTAAAATATTCAAAAATCCACATTTTTTTTTTGCTTTTTATACTTATATTTCGTACATTACTTATAATCATTTGAGTTTTCTTTCTTTTTTTTTAGAAAACAGAATATCTTGCGATTGCCGATTTAGGCGCTGTAAAAAACCTAGTATACAACCCTTAGTCTGCGCATGTGAAAAGCATCCAATCATTTAACGCCGCCACCAAATTGATTGGAGCTAGCATGTGATTATGGCGAAGACATTTTTGCCAATGCATAGACTATCTATGCATTCTTGTTAACATTTTTGTCCGTCCAGCATTTACACATATACAGTCCATGGTCATATATGTATTGTAGGGGTGCAATTTTTGGGTTTTACCAATTTTTTCCCTAAACTCCCAGTGACAAAACAAGTTGTTTTTTTTTTGGTGATGGTTCTTAAGCTACTTTTCGAGTTATTAGTGCCTATTTTCTAGCTTTTTATTTTTTAGAACCTATAAAAAGCTAAAAAAAATTTTAAAAAATACACCCCTAAGAATTGACCCTAAAACTTTTTAAAAATTTACCCCTAAGAAATTAAAAATTTCACAAAAATTCATCTCAAAAATTTCTATATTTATTTTTTTGACGAGCATTTTTGATCATTTGTTAAGCACGGCGACATGAAGATTGGGCAAATAAACTTTAGATTACGAAATTGATTAAAAATTTCTATTTTTATAAATTAATAACGTATATACCTATATTCTTTTTATCCCCCATGGGGGATTATTTTTCAACCTCCTCAGAGACTGGGGGATTATAGGAGATTTGGAGGATAAAAAGAGTATATAAGGTATTGCATTATTTATTCATTAATTGTGCCAGAAATACCGCACCCCTAAAATTGAACCTATGACTAGACTGTATATGTATGTATTTCATTTTTGTGCTTTAGTTGTTGTAAGGGATTAGTTATAGACGACGCGCATGGGACGTACGGACACGGAGAATTTGGTGATTTTTGAAGGAAATTTTAGTCAAAAAAAAAAATATTAAACAAAAAAAAAAGAATTAAATTAAAAAAAATTCTCTCCTGAAACAACAAAATAGGGGGATGAATAATCCACCAATTTAAGGCTCTATTGCAGTTCTCACGACCATAAAAAAAAAGACACGACCATGACAATTTTTTGCAACTTTAGTATACAATAACTTTTTCACGAAGCATATCCAAATTAAACATTCTTGGTACATATCATTCGATAGCTCTATTAGCCTGAACATTTTCAAAAAATTTATGGCCAACAATGTATGTTTAGAAAAGCAACTTTTTGAAATTTCTGGCCATAAATTTTTTCAAATATAATGAAATTTTTTGAAAATTTTCAGGCTAATAAAGGACACTTAGCCGCTATCGAATGATACCAAGATTGTTGAATTTGGATGCTTCTTGAAAAAGTTATTTGTGCACTAAAGTTGCAAATAATTGTTATGGTCGTGTCTGTTTTTTTATGGTCGTGAGAACTGCAATAGAGCCCAATTTAACAGCTCAAAATTCCGACAATTGACGAACCCCTTACAGCCCATGCCCTGGAGAAGCAGATTTTGTTGGACAAATTAATTGGATGCTGTCAATTTTTTTTCCATCTTTGGCATAAAGTTGAACATTCAAATTGTGTTAAAAATTATACATGCGTAATATGCATGTTTTTATTCGTAGTCCTAAGCATTTACAATTATCATCCAAATTTTTAAAAAAATTTAAAATTTTGCTATAATTAAAAAAACAAATGATACTAAAACTTTTAAATTGATTCCTATAAAAATGAAAAACAATAATCATAACTCATGGGGGTTTCCTGTCGACAAAATATAATTTATTCATAGTTTTTTTTTAATTGACACATATTTTATCATTTTTTAAAGAAAATCCGTACAAATTGAGCCTAATAATCTCAAAAAACCAACCTTTTTTGGACTAAATCTATTAACAAATTACACTCAAATTTTCAAAATTTCCCCGGCGGCGCCTAATCGGCCACCGCCGGCCCTCCGGTTCATTAAAAGTTTTTTGGAAAAAGCGCGCCGAAACAAAGTGATGTGAAAAGCAAATCTGAATTTCTAATAATATTCGATCATTAATTGTTTGAAATAATCTAAATAAATTTGGTTTGAAAATTTTCACTAATTTAATTTAACTTTAATTTTTCAATTTTATAAAATAAAAAACAAAATAACATTTTATATTGTATTATTTTAACTTGAAATAAATAAAATTTGAATTTTTTTTTAATTTTTAAAAATTCCCGGCAAATCCCGTTCCCGCTTTTGCCTAAAACTAACAATAAATTAAATATATGTATTATGCGAAAAACATTCATAATCAAAAATTATTCATTAATAATAATTAGGTAAAAAATTTAAATTCTTTTTTATTGGAATAAAAATTTTTGTTATTTCTTTAATTAATTGTTTAAATTATTCATTTTTTATGATTCATTTTTTTTAATATTTTTATCAAATTATTGTTAATATCATTTTTCATTTTTTCTGTCTGTGTATTATTTATTCCGTCCTAAAATCAATTATTTTTGTAATATTTTAATTATTAAAAAATACAATTAAAAACCAATTTTTCGTATTTTTCAATTTTTTCTAATATCTGAAGCACTTTTTCTTGTTTTCATTTTAAAATTTTGCCAAATTACATAATCATTAATTAATTCTTTTAACTGTTTTTATAAATTTGAGTTTTTAAATAAATTTTTAAAATTTTCTACACAACCAACCATTTAAAATTCTCTAAATTAAGTTTAATAAAGAATTTATTTTTAATTTCCAAAAATTAATTTAAATATGCCTTTGCTCCGCATTATAATCAAATTAATCATCATTTTGTCCTTAATTAACAAAAAAATTTAAAAAAATCCCCCCCCCCCCTCAAAAAATTTTCGATTTTTTTTTCATTGACGCAATTGCAACAAACACAGACCAGCGCAGCTTAGAATTTTCTCGCCAAGAACAACCGCAAGCAGAAAAGAGCGCCGCGAGCATTGGTAAATTTGCGGAGTCATTATTATTATTATTTCATTTGCTAGAAAATGTGACAAAAAACAAACAAACAGAAATTGTTTTATCATTTTATCACCACCACCAATTCCACTACGATTGTATCAATCAAATCACTAATTACTCTCTCTAATTACTCATCAATTATCACTCATTATACGCGTGCGCCCACTAAACTGTTGTTTATTCGACGCGGACGCGCCCAATTAGTTGTGGGCATGACGGACGGACGGGCGGGGGGACGGATGTGACGATTTTTGTGCCCCGCCTATGGGCGGTGCCCGTGGTGCGCTATTTTCAAAAGTTCCATCCCCCCAGGGGACGTGCCGGGCCCATCAATCATTTTTTATTGTCTCCCAAATTGTCCCCGGCACTTTCCCCCGAATCCCCGAGTCCCCGTTACAACATTTTGTTAACCTTTGTACGCGCAATTCATTTTCACAATTCTTTTCGCTTTCTTTCTCAACGGTTCGCCCCCCCCCCCCCGCTTTTCACCCTTTTCATTCATCATATGAAAGAAGCGCGTGTTTGTGCTTTTTGAATGTTCCAATTTCGTGTCCCCGCTTTTCCACCCTCCCCGCAAAAAATGAAAAAATGTTTTTTTTTATTCTGCCAACTGCCAAATTCCAAACCTCTCCCACACCCATTTTGTCCCAAGAAAATTGTCTTCCATCCCTCTCATACCACGGGGGTTTTGTCCTCTGGGTTTCAATTGCGACCATTTCCACCTCCCCGCATTGTCCCCCCCCCCCAAAAAAAAGAATTCCCCCACCCCTCTCCTCTCACGCCCGAATTGTTTTGCGCCCACCCCCCTCCCCGAATTTGACACCAACCCCGCTTTGTCCTCGCGTCCATGAATTGTCCTCAATGCTCGCCACAATAATATTATTTTTATTATTATTGTCCCATAAGTTTCAATTGCCCATTTCCATCCTTCCCCGTCCCTCGGTGTCCCCGCTTTGTCACCCCGAATTTTTCCCCCTCCCCTCCTTTGTCCCCGCGCATTTCTCCTCTCATCTTTTCTCGGCTGGAATGTTTTAGAATGGTCTCACTTTTCGCCAAAATTCATTTTTTGTCTCCTCCTCTGCTGCATTTTATTCATCGCAAATTCCCCGTCTTTTTGTCCCCGTTTTTTTCATTCCCCGAATTTCGCCAATTTTCCGCGCCCCCTCCCCCCGCTTTGTCCTTTTTCCCGCAGCCCGCATTGTCTCCCACAACTCATTTTACTTTGTGTTTAATTGTCATCGGTGCCAAGTTATGCCCCACAATTCTTTTTGATATTTACCGCCCCCCGTTTTGTACCCCTTTCCCCGATATTTTGGCCGTCTCTCCGAATATTAATTCTAAAAAATTTCCAGTCCCACATTTTTTGCAATTCCTCCCCCCCCCCCCCCCCTCCGGGTTCATTTGTTTCAATTTCTAATCCCCCCCCCATTTATTGTGCTATCTTTTGGCCCATCTCCGTGTCTACCAATCCCCGTTTTTTGCCTTTCTCCCCCGCATTTTCTTCCCCGTTTCTGCCCATTTCATTTTGTTTACTATTACAAATTCTCTTTTTTTTTGGCTGCACTTTTATTTTTATCTCCCACTTTTGCCCCTGCCCATTTTTCATTTACCGCACGGACGCCCCCGCCCCATTCATTAGCCTCCCCCGCTTCCGCCCCCTCTTTTTGGCCCTTTGTGCCCGTGGTGCCCGCCAATTTTGGCCACTTTAGCCCCACGCCGGTTGGAATTGCCTTCCGGCAACGAGCGAAATTTGCCTTATTTGGAGTGATATCCATGCCCCCTCGGCGCCCGAGGGGCGGCTCCCCCATGACATAAACACTCTCTGCACTCTATGCCCCCTCCATTTTTCTCTGACCATTCTTCACTATATGCACTCTATGCCTCACCCATTTTTCTCTGCAATCTTCCACACTATGCATTCTATGCCTCCTCCCCTTTTCTCTGCCCTACCCAGTTTTTCTATGCACTTTACACAAACTGTGGCTCACTTTCTGTTCTCCTCTTTTTCTCTGTTCTCCTTTCAACTCATGCAATTTTTTTCCTTTCCGTTTCTATCTCTTTCAGCTCTTTTTCTCTACCATTCTCGATAAGGTTTTCACTCTTTGTCCCTTTTCTCTCCTCTCTCACTCTCTCACTCTCTATCTCTCTCGTTTCTCTCTTCTCTCTCTATCTATCTCCTCTCTATGTTTATCTCTCTCTCTCTCTCTCTCTCTTTTATCTCTCTCCGCTAACTGTACTATTTCTCTATTTCCTCTATTATTACTCTGCCTCCGTTTCCGCCCTCACTTATGTATGCCACTTTAAGCCAGGGCTGGCGGTGACGGGGCGGGGATTAGCGACGTCCGCCGGTGGCCAAAGGCAAAAGATTGCCTAAGGCAAAAGCAAGGCACAAATTACACACAAATTACCCGACCTAAATGCAAATTTTAGTCAATTGGCATTTTGCCTTATTCTTTCCGACAATTGCGCCAGCCGACCGGCGAAAACTTTTTTTTTTGATTAGAAAAAATTTTATGCCCCGTGCCATGGCACCGTGTATAGGCACGGATTGAAAAATATTTGATTAAACGATATATATTTTTTAATTCGATTCTGATCACTGATCAACTTTTCATGCGTATTGATCCATACTCTATCTCTCTCTCTCCTTGTCCCTTGCTCTCTCTCTCTCTCCCCCCCATCTCTCTCCTTGCTCTAACTGTCATGCCATCACTGATCATTCCATCCACAGCATTCTCTCCCCTTGTTCTCTAACCGTCTAACAACACCCCTATTTTTATTGCCCAAATCATAAGTGACTGTCTGACCTCACCTCCTAATTACCCTGCTGGTGTCCATGACAACTCTTGTCACTCTCTGCTGCTGCCGGTGGTGTGATCAACAATTTTACTCTCGCGTCGACTTGCCGCCTTGCTATTTCGCCAATAGCAAATGTCTCTTTCTCTGCTGCACACGCCATCCTCCAGCATAAATCAACAAATGTGAACATACACTAATTGCATGTTATTAGTAGTCACTAATGATGGTAATAATGTAATAAATATACCACACCAACATTACCAATCCCCAACCTCAACAAAAGTTTCCGTCCAACCGCCGATCACAAATCCCCTAAATCCACCACAATCTCTCATTGTCAGTAGCCGGTTGTGTTTGTTGCTCGTGATTATTTTTATCTCTTCTTTTTATCACTCAATTTTTTGCATGTGTATTGTCTTTCCTTGCCCTTTTTCTCTGACACTTCCTTTGTCCTCTCTCTCTCTCTCTCTCTCTCCCTCTCCTCTTTTTCTCACCCTTCCTTATCTTTATCATCTTCCCTTTTCTATCACTCTCTATCTCTCTCTCTCTCTCTCTCTCCCTTCTCTCCCTTTGCCCCTCTCTCTCCCCCTCTATTTCCCTCCTCCCTCTCTCTCCCCCACTCTCTCTCTATTTCTCTCCCCTCTCCTCCCTCTTACTGTTTCCCCTTTTCTCTCCCTCTCCTCTTTTTCTCACCCTTCCTTATCTTTATCATCTTCCCTTTTCTATCACTCTCTATCTCTCTCTCTCTCCCTTCTCTCCCTTTGCCCCTCTCTCTCCCCCTCTATTTCCCTCCTCCCTCTCTCTCCCCCACTCTCTCTCTATTTCTCTCCCCTCTCCTCCCTCTTACTGTTTCCCCTTTTCTCTCTCTCTCTTACCCTTTCTCTCTCTCCCCTTCCCCCCCCCCCTCTCACCTTCCCTTCTCTCCTCCCCTTTTGTCTCTCTCTCGCTCTCTTCCGTTTCTCCATTCTTCTCCACCACCACTCTCTTCCCCCTCCTTTCCCAATTTTAATTTCCACGGATTTCATCCATATCCGCCCACCCTTCCCATTTTATTCCCCTTCCCCCCCCCTATTCACTTCCCCCCAGCCCCCGTCCTTTCATCTTTCAATATTTGCGCGTGTCTCTCCCCCCAGGGGACGGGGAAGTGAATTCGAATGGAAATTATGTGCCCACCCCCCAGCAGCCAGCAGAAACCCACCAATTTATTTTATTTTCCGCTTCTGCTGCTGCTGCTGCTCACAATTCATTCATTCAATTCGTCATCATCCCCAGCAGGGAGTTAGCCTTCAAAATTGGTTAAGCCCCGCCGAAGATCATTTTCCACCTGCTGATGCTAATGGGCTGGCTCTCTCTTAATTATGTCCTAATGAGTTGCTTAATTGAGCCACTTTTCCACCGCCGATGTGATCATTTTCAGCCCTGAGACATTATTTTTTGGGAAGGAAATTTTTTGAATTTTTCAGTTGCGTTAATTGATTTGGCCCCTAAAAATGGCCAAATTTAAGAATTTTTAAACCAAGTTAGCAAAACTTTAATGAAATAGATGCGTTTTGTAAATGTTTTAAAAAATTTCCAACTTCCGGAGAGAGATTTATGTTGTTTTTTTCCTGCTCACCTAGAGTTTTCACTGTATAATGATTTAAAAAAATTTTTTAAACCTAAAGTCAAGACTGGGAAAGGATCCAGCCATACATGCACAAGGGGTGTCTCGACACCCCCCCCCCCTCGTTCGTCGTAAGGGGGGCGGCTGTAAAAGAGGGAGGGGGTCGTATCGAAGGGGGTATTTAAAATTTGCACAATTTCTTTAGCGAAACCCAAATTTCAAAAAATTTTCCCGGCGGCGCCTATCGGCACCGCCTGCCCCCCTCCCCCCGTTCTCCAAAAGTTTTTTGGAAAAAGCGCGCCGAAAAAAAAACGGTTTTTGAATAGCAAAAAAAAAAGGTCGTCGCCGGAGAAAAAGGACCTTCGTATGAAAAATCGGTCCCGAGACACCCCCCCTGTCCCATTTCAAAACAGAGAATTTCTAAATTTCTAAATGCTTTTTTTTTAGTAAAAAGGCTTAGGTTTTTCAAAACGCATTTATTTCATTTTTTTTACAAATTTTTAAGTAAAAAATTAAAAAAATCAATTTTTTAAAATTATTTCGCTAGAAAAAACAGTTTAAAAAAATTCGTCCGGTTGCTGCTCCTGTCTCCTCACACTCTCTCACTTGGTTCACTTTCCCCACCGATCACCACAGCCAGTAGAGGAGGAGGAGGAGGAGGAGGCCACTCTTGACAAAATTCTCGTCCCACTCCTCGCCCTCCCCCGTATTGTCCTGTTGTTGCTGTCCCCACCCATTTCTCCCGCCGGTTGGACCCGCTAATGAGTGGGACACACAAAAGAAAAGTCTCACTGTCACTTACCAACTCTCACACCTCCGCGCGGTGCGGTGCAGCGGTCCCCCGCCCGCGGCGGAGGACCGTGGCGCTACCAATTTGCGCCCTCCTCCCCCCCCCCCCCGGCGCATGGCTACCGATCGGTGGTGGCTCTGATCAGTGATCAGGCAGCAGCTGAGTACAAAGAATGTGAATGGACAGATGGACCAACAAAGACTCAGTCTCATACGACAGGGTGACTCATAGCTGTCATCCCTCTCCCCTCCCCGCCCCCTTCCCGGAGCGGAACGGGCCAACTGCGTCTGAGACACCTTTATGAAGCCATAACTTTTTTCTAGGTTGGCCAAATCAAACAATCTTGGTATCATTCTGAAGCTCTTCATAAGCTCTATCAGCAAACCAAAATTCGAAGTGATTAGTACAGAACTAAAACAGTTAAAAATAGAAATATACAAAAATTCGGACTTTTTTGCAGTTTCCAAGTTTTGGCTTTTTGTGGGTTGCTTAATCGCTTAGAAACTGCTTACAAATATCTTCTAAACATATAGAGCTTCAGAATGATACCAAGATTGTTTGATTTGGCCAAAATTGAAAAAAGTTATGGCTTTACAAAGGTGTCTCAGACGCAGTTGGCCAGACGCAGTTGACCCCTACCGTCCCGGAGGGAGGGGTGGTCACACAGAGACAGAGCGCCGTATACGAGGAGATTTAGGCCAAGATGGATGGCACGAGATCGGAACTTTTTTCTGGATAGGGAATTGTGACCGGATTTTACACTTCCCTAAAAAATTGTGTGCCAAATCTGAAATTTTTTCGGCCCGGAAAAGATTCGGTGTTTCGGGACCAGTACGGGTCGAATCTCGATTAAATTGTACAATGATGTTCCACTGTACTACATCGGCAGCATTTGTCCGGGTCCGGTTTTATGTATTTTTCTAAAAATCCGGGCCAGGGTCATGTTCAGAAAAAGGCTCGATTTTGTTTCGAAATCACGCCTGATCGGGATCACGATCCCATGCCAGCACTTCGGATCAACAAAAATTGTGCACAATCAATAAAGAATAGATCACTTATCCAAATCATCCTGTGCACCTGGGATACGATACTGAACTGGCCGGTACGGAATCGGCCCGGCTCCCATTTCCACTTCATGTCTCCTCTGTTCGTCCTTGTCCCGATCAGCACCATCCCCACCGGCGGTGCGCGCACTTTCGGCTGACTGCTTCTTGACACATGGACAAGGGCGGGGGGGGGGGGGGGCGTCCGGCGGGGGAGTGGACACCGCCCAAACACCGCCACCACCACCACAAGTAGTATTAGTAGTACAACAACCACCCGCAGCTCCACTTGCGCACTTCGCCAAACACAATTAAATAACCCCCTCAAATCCCTTCGGCTTCCGCGACAATCCCTCCTCGGCTCTCCCCCCCCCCCCCTCCCTCCATTAATCCCTCATAATTCCAAAGTTGCTCCAAAATTTGACGACGGTGTCTCTCTAATGGGCGGGAGGGGCCTTTTTCTGTCCTCCCGCCCCTCCCATGCCCCTATAAATATGTGCATAACATGGATGAAAAGTCGCCTTTTTTTGGGCGGGGTGGGGGTTCTCTCTCTCTCTCTCTCTCCTCTCTCTCCCCCTTCTCTCTCTCTCTCTATCTCTCTCTCTACCCTCTCGCTCTCTCTCCTTTTTCCCCTCTCTCTTCTCTCTCTCTCTCGTCTCTCCTCTCGCTATCTCCTCTCTGTCCGCCTTCCGCAAATCCCGAAAACCCCGGGGGCGTTGGCGATGGTTGTGCGATTTTTGTTGCACCACCACAACCATCACAACCACCATCACGCTCCGACCACCATTTTTTATGTGTGCTCCAAATTTAGTGAGTAAAAATATTCGTGTACATACAATAATATTTAATCCATTCGACGACATTTTGCATTGTATTGTTTTGTTCATAGATTTTGTAAAATGGTTGGTGGGGTTAACAATGAATGAAAATACTAAATCGACCCCATGAAAATTTGTCTGGTTTTTGGTCTCCTTTCGGAACCGCTCAGCAGTTGGGCGCCGGCACGTTTGGGCGCCAGCATGTTTTTTGCTATAACTTTTTTCTTTGTCAACCAAATCTAACATTGTTGATATCATTCGAAAGCCCTAAGTATCCTCTATTAGTCTGCAAAAATCTGAAAAATTTCGTTGAGGTTCAAAAAAGTTATGGCCAGAAGAATTCAAAAAATCAAATTTTCCAACTTTTTTGGCCATAAATTTGTTCAAAATTAACAAACATTTTTGGAATTTTGCAGGCTAATAGAGCATCTGAAGGGTTCTCGAATGATACCAAGATCGTTGGATTTGGATGACAAAGAAAAAAGTTATAGTGGAAAAACATGTGCTGGCGCCCAACCGTGCGCGCCCAACTGAGGTAGACCGTCTCCTTTTTGTCAAAAAAGTTTACTTAGGTATGACTGTTTTTCTACCTTAAACTATTATGTATTTAATCGCTTCGAGATTCTCGTTTTTCTAGTTATTAATCCCCTGAATTTTTTAATAATCTCCTAACTCACGAAAACACTATACCAAAAAAATGGTTTTTTAAGAGATGAGTCACGTTCCTGCTCAAAATATAACCCAAATTTCCATTTTCAAGAAATTTTTTTTTCTCACAATTTTCAAAATGCCACTAAATTTCTTAAATAGGTATTTAAAAATTCACAAAGCAATCAAGAAATGAAATAAATAAAATATCTAGATTTTCACATGGGCGAGAAAACGCAATTTCCGAGATTATCGGAAGAAACTTTTTTTTTAATGCGGTTTTAAATTCGTAAATTTATTCATAAATTTCGCAATTAAAAGTGTTCACCTCCTCCCCTTTTCCCCTGCTGATTAGTGACTAAATTTCTTTCACAATTTGCTGCTGATTGATGCTTTTAGGAAGGAAAAGTGTGCCCTCTCCCGCCCCTCCAAAATAATGAAAAATTGGATCAAATTTCAATGCATTTGCCCCCCGTTTTTAGCCCAACAGTCAAAATCCCGACTAAATTTTAGCTAAACAAATAATACTCTTCGAGACCGGCGGGGAGAAACAAAACATTTTTTTATGTTTGTGTTTATTTTGATCGATCATTTCGGTGGTTGATTGATCACAGCAGCAGCAGCAGCTGGGCATTTGGTGTAAAAATGTGTTTTATTTTGAGTTTTGGGAAACAATTTTTGTATAAAAAAAAACCCCGAAAATTTTTTTCATTTCCTCTGGGAATGGGCGTAACATTGACAATAAAAGCTTGGATTTTTTTCAAAAAATGCTTTTCCATTTAATATTAATTCTAGAAATCGACCTGGGAGATTTTATGATTTTTCAAACTTTTTATTAGAAAAATTTATATGAAAAAAGTGACCGAAGAATTTTTAGCGTTTCAACTTAAAGAAAGGACAGAAAAACTTTTAACTGCACAATTCGGCGGCGAAAACACTGTAAATTTGAGCATGCAAAATTTAATTTAAAACATTCCTTCATTTTACAAAAAAATACATAGCCAAAAACATCAAAAATTGAACAGTTTCTTGACTTTTTCCGCGCCATATGCCATTTAACGCTTGTTATGAATATAAAATGTGGGGCACACCCAAAGATTTTAAATGATCCAATTTTGCTAATGTGACAAAGAAAGAAGTTATGGCATTTTAAAGTTTAGGCGGCACCGAACTGCTGATCCCGATCCCGACCCCCCCCCCCGAACCACGTTTCACAGCGAATTTTTTTTCCGCGCGTATCGTTTTTAAATTGCGTTCTGCGCGTCCGCCTCATTTTTTCAGTCACAGTGTGCCCCAACTTTCACCCGTTATTTTTCAAAATAAAAAATTTACAGAAAATCCCCAAATTACTCATTTGGTGCTGTTTTGTTAGGGCATTTTTCCCGTCAGTTTTCTGCAATCCATTTTTTTTTACCAACAAATGCAAATGTTGGGGCTTCGGATTCCCCGACATCCGCCGTGGTTGTTCAACTGTTGCGTGTCACCGCCCCAATCGGAGGTTGGTGGACGGCACGGCACCCTGGGGCGTAGACACAGACAGACATTTGGCTTCGGGATGGGGATGAATTCAAAAATTGGAATTTTAGGGGGCGTATTATTCTTTTTTCGAAGTCTCGATTTAGGTAAATTTTTTATTAATTAATTAAAGTAATTTGTGATCATTTCTTTTCTTTTTTTTTATTATTATACCTAATTTAATTAATTAGAATTTAATTTAATTTACTTTTTTTATTTAAAATTTTTTTTAATAAAAAATATTAATATTAAATATTTTACATTTTATATCGACGCTTCTTTTTTTAAAACTTATATTTTTCGTTGAATTTTTTTTTGTTTTTTGAATTTTTGGGGGCTTTAGCACTTGGTTGGCACAGGATTAAAAACTTTTTATTTTTCAAAATTTCAATTTCCACTTTTCTTTTTCAGTTTGCTTGTCTCCGTGTCGACCGTTCGTTGATCAGTGGGCCTAGCAATTTCCGTCACATTGGCCACATCGGTGCCGGCGACAACCTTTCAACGGCGGACGATGTGAGGAGAATTGCCGACGGCTAAGGACCCAATTCCGAACGAAAAACCCGAAAATTCATCAAATTTTGGCATTTTAGAAGTTTTGGGGCCCGAAAAAATTCGAAAAAAAGAGAGACCCTTTTGTTTTGCAAAAATTTTTAGTTTTAAGTCGTGAAAACTTGTTCAAGAGGGTTTTCGGGGTCACTAATTATGAATCTGACATCCATTTCAACCAATTCCAAGTCTCTACCAGGATTTCATGTAATTTGATTTGTAATTACGGAAACCCATAATTATGATAATTTTCTCAATTACGCAAATCCATAATTACGGGGGTCCAAAAATACAGTAATTTTTGGAATTTTCAAAATTTTTTATTGCCCCTAAACTGCGAAAGTGCCATTGTTTTTCAATAATTGTACCAGGATTTCATGTAATTTGATTTGTAATTACGGAAACCCATAATTATGATAATTTTCTCAATTACGCAAATCCGTAATTACGGGGGTCCAAAAATACAGTAATTTTTGGAATTTTCAAAATTTTTTATTGCCCCTAAACTGCGAAAGTGCCATTGTTTTTCAATAATTGTACCAGGATTTCACGTAACTGGGTTTTCAATTACGAAAACCCGTAATTACGATAATTTTCTCAATTACGCAAACCCGTAATTACGGGGGTCCAAAAATGCAGTAATTTCCGTAATTTTCAAATTTTTTTATTGCCCCTAAACTGCGAAAGTGCCATTGTGTTTTCAATAATTGTACCAGGATTTCATGTAATTTGATTTGTAATTACGGAAACCCATAATTATGATAATTTTCTCAATTACGCAAATCCATAATTACGGGGGTCCAAAAATACAGTAATTTCCGTAATTTTCAAATTTTTTTATTGTCCCTAAACTGCAAAAGTGCCATTGTTTTTCAATAATTGTACCAGGATTTCATGTAATTTGATTTGTAATTACGGAAACCCATAATTATGATAATTTTCTCAATTACGCAAATCCGTAATTACGGGGGTCCAAAAATACAGTAATTTTTGGAATTTTCAAAATTTTTTATTGCCCCTAAACTGCGAAAGTGCCATTGTTTTTCAATAATTGTACCAGGATTTCACGTAACTGGGTTTTCAATTACGAAAACCCGTAATTACGATAATTTTCTCAATTACGCAAACCCGTAATTACGGGGGTCCAAAAATGCAGTAATTTCCGTAATTTTCAAATTTTTTTATTGCCCCTAAACTGCGAAAGTGCCATTGTGTTTTCAATAATTGTACCAGGATTTCATGTAATTTGATTTGTAATTACGGAAACCCATAATTATGATAATTTTCTCAATTACGCAAATCCGTAATTACGGGGGTCCAAAAATACAGTAATTTTTGGAATTTTCAAAATTTTTTATTGCCCCTAAACTGCGAAAGTGCCATTGTTTTTCAATAATTGTACCAGGATTTCACGTAACTGGGTTTTCAATTACGAAAACCCGTAATTACGATAATTTTCTCAATTACGCAAACCCGTAATTACGGGGGTCCAAAAATGCAGTAATTTCCGTAATTTTCAAATTTTTTTATTGCCCCTAAACTGCGAAAGTGCCATTGTGTTTTCAATAATTGTACCAGGATTTCATGTAATTTGATTTGTAATTACGGAAACCCATAATTATGATAATTTTCTCAATTACGCAAATCCGTAATTACGGGGGTCCAAAAATACAGTAATTTTTGGAATTTTCAAAATTTTTTTATTGCCCCTAAACTGCGAAAGTGCCATTGTTTTTCAATAATTGTACCAGGATTTCACGTAACTGGGTTTTCAATTACGAAAACCCGTAATTACGATAATTTTCTCAATTACGCAAACCCGTAATTACGGGGGTCCAAAAATGCAGTAATTTCCGTAATTTTCAAATTTTTTTATTGCCCCTAAACTGCGAAAGTGCCATTGTGTTTTCAATAATTGACGAGTTCCAACTTTTGCAGGAAAATGCCATGGGCGCGTTGCTTCGCTCCAAGGGCGGGCCCGAGTTTGGCATGGATGTGCCCGTTGAGCTGCGGTCATCCGACGTGCCGATTGGTGTTGACAATGAGAAGGAGAGGAGTGATGGTGCCGCCGGCGGCGAAGGTGACGGCGGTGCTGCTGGTGGTGAGTTTGTGTGCAAATAATCGACTTACAATTAATTAGCTAATTAAAAACCCATAGAAATAATTTTTAAATTTAAAATGGGTTTTTAAGTTTTTAGGTGCCCTTCTCACCGAAATGAAAATTTAAATTTTTTTTTCAAGAAATGGGAAAATTTTTGGGAATTTCTTATCATTATTTATTAATATTCATCGCCGGAGTACCAATTTTTTTTTGTTGTTGTTGAAAATGTGACTCCAAAATGGCAAAAATTTGGCATTTTTTTCGGCGCAAAACCGCAACAAATTCCTTTTTTTTTTTTTCTTACTTCGCCCGGCGCTGAGATTTTGAAGACTAACACTGGGACTGGGAAAATATTTCAGAAGGGTCTCGCTTTCCTCTGCCAATATTTTATTATGTGATGAGAATGACTGATCTTGCCAAACCCATGGGGCCTGACACAAATTTCTTAAAAATATGCAAATTGCAATGTTAATAGTGGAAAAAAAATTTTTTTTTTTTTTTTTGAAAATTTTAATTTTTCCAAAATTTCAGATGTTTAGCCTTCCTCCCGGTTCTTTGTTTGTTTCTCCTCTTCTCCTTTTTTGCGCGGTTTCTCTCCGAGATGATCAGATGAAACGACTGAGAAATGATTGCTGATTAATTGATTGATTTGATAAGTATTTTTTCTTTTACGGGCCGAAAATCCCATCGATCGCCGCCCCCCGTCCAATTATGAAAATTTTTTTACCCTTTTCATTTCCTTTTTGTTTTTAATTTTTGTGTCCATTTTTCCTTTGCATTATGTGAACATACGTTTAAAAAAGGGGAGGGGGTCGAATTTTCAACAATTTTCCTCAATGAATTTGTTAGAAATTAATCACTTTTTTTTTTAAATTTTTTCTTTCGTTTCTCTCATTTTCTTACCCCCCCCCCCCCCTCTTCTGGAGCCATTTACGGCACAACGAAGGAGGAACCGCCCCATCCCAAAAAATGTATGTGAATTGCCCCTTCCTCCCCATTCTACTTAATTGTCCATCCATCTGCGATTCGCTGGGTTTAATTATGCTATATTGCAACAATAATTTATAATGATTATGACGACAATAAATAGAATCATGGGTTCGTATCATCCGTCAGCGCTCAGTCGCCGCCGCTCGCCTGATCCCTGGCGCTGTCTTTGGTCGTCGGGTTAGTGGTGCCTCCGCCGCGACTCAACACGCGCCATGCCGTCGTCGGCTCCGTCGAGGAGGCGGAAGCGGCGCTGCCGCGAGTTCCAGCGCTTGGCCCTGCTGCCCCGTCCTCCACTTGCGGCGTGCGGTCGCGCTGTTGTTGAGCCCATCTTTTGTGGCCACCTTTAGGGACAGAAAGGGCATAAATTTTCAATCATTCCGCCGTTTTGGGATTTCGTCACCTCCGAAAACGACACTGTCCACTTCGCGCAACTTGGACACTCCGGCAATTCGACTTTCCGCCCGACTGCTGGGGAGCTGCGAGCTGACTGAAGCAATGAATTGAAAATTGTTTTTTAAAAATTTTATTAAAATCATTTTCCGACCGTTCGCCGCCGAGCGACGGTCGGCCGAACTCCGTCCTCCGTAATTCGGTCGGCTGCCTTTCCATGCCGTCGTGTGTTGCTGCATTTTCTCGCTTTCCTTTTTCCTTTCATGCTGAACGATTAACAATTACGCATTTTCATTTTTTTTGTCCATTTAAAATTTAGTGTAAATTCCATTATTTTTCAATATTCCCACTTTGCTTATTGGTTGTTAGTCGGCATTTAATGTTCAATTTATTTCATTTGTTTTCCCCCACCTCAATACGCTCCATTTCGTTCACTTGCTGTTCCTTCTCCGCTTCTTCGTGCACTTCTTCGATGGTTTTCGGTCCCTTTTCGCCCCCGCGGGGCATCCATTTGTTGCTGCGCAATTCCTTTGAAAAGGTGTGATGCATTTTCAATTAATTTACAAATTATTATCCCTCCCACTTACTTCCACTTCCAAAATGGCAAAACGAATTCGGTTGGACATTTCCTTTTTCAGCGTCGCAAGATGCGAGAAAATCTTGTCGAGACTGAAGCTGTCCTAAACATGGCCAACGTTTATTGCTGACAAATGCTCAGCGCAAGGAATGGATAAAAATGGGGGCCGACCTTTTGGTCCGATGCCTGGGAAAAGGTCAGTCGCATCTTTTGCTGGCGTTCCTCATACACTTTGCCCACCGTCTCCAACAGTTCCACGGCGTACCTTAAGCAAATGGGCGGGGGGAGGATTTGAATTGGGACGGACACACTCACTCGATGTACACTTCGTCCTTAGTCACTTCGTACCGTTTGATCAGTTCGACAGCGCACCAATTGATAATCTGAAGGGGAGTCCGAGTGCGTTTTAATTATTTATTTCGCATTTCTTTTCATTTTGCCTTGTCAATGAGCAGCTGATGCCGGTAGAGTTGGGAGATGAAACTGAAAAGGAATTGACAAGAAATTATTCGAAATCAATTTTTTGGCCGTTTCCTTTGTCATTCATTTGGTCCATATTTCAGACAATCTGTCCAACAACTCACATTCAGACAAAATGCTCCCTTTTGTTATTTAATGCCTATTTTTAGGCAAATAGTCCACCTTTTTCAAATGTCACAATTTTTGACAGTTTGTCATCCCCCCCCCCTCTTCGTCCAATTGTCACAATGACAATTTGTCCCCTTTGTTATCCAATTGTCCCTTTTTAGGCACATTTTCCCCCTTGTCGTCCATTCGTCCCACCCACCGAATGATGCCGAGCAGTCGTCGCTTTTCCTTGCTCCGTCGTCCCTCAATTTCCTCCTCCACTTGCGCCCTTCCTTTCTCGTCGCCTTCTTCCAAATCGTCGATTTTCTTCCTCAGTTCCGCGATTTTCTCGTCAAAATGATTGGAAACTGTGAAAGTTTTTTGGCACTTCTGAATGATCTCCGTTCTAAAAACATTTGGGAAATTATAATTCGTTAGTCCAAATATTAGAGAACCCATGCCGTGGGCTATTTTTGTCCTTAAATCAATGCCAATTTAGCCTTAATTAGTAGTGCCTGCCCATTCAGTTGGCCCCTTTTCTAATTAATTTCGCCCATTGCCTGAAGCATTTTTCCGTCGGCTGTTTGTCTGCCATCGCCACTTTCTCCTCCTCCACTTGCTTTTTGCACAAATCCGAATACAGCGGACAGAAATGGGGCTCTTCCACCGCTTTGTCGAAGATCAGATCAATGATCATCTGTGTGAAGATAAATTAAAAAAAAATTTTTTTTTTTTGGTACAAAAGTGAAAACCTCCAAAAGTTTGGGGTCTTCGGGGATTTTGTATTGGATGAATTCCTCGGACAAGTCTTTGTAAGTGGACGGAGTGATTTTGTTGAGCAGCCCGCGCACCTCTTTGCACAACTTCTGAAAGTTTTCATTGAAATGTGGAATCTTTGACGGATTAAACTCAAAAATTACACACCAACCCATTCATTATGTGTGGAATTTCGTTTCCCGAATGTTAAAATTGTATCCCAAAACCGAACATTGGCATTCGCTCGGTGCCGTGCTCACTCCCCCCCCCGCCCCCGCGCAGTTAAATTAATTAATTGCCATGCCCACCTCATATTTCACTTCCTCCTCATTCTTTGTCGTAGCGTTCATGTCAAAACGTTCCTCGCGCTTCGGCTTCCAAGCATTTGCCGAACGCCTTGGTAAAGTGTCGACCACCTGCGGACTGCCGCTAGCCTGCGCCAATTTGACTGTTCGTTGGTCGAGCGATTGGCGCGCAATTGGGCCCTAATGAGGTGTGAGAGGGTTAATTAACCAATGACAATTTCAGTAATTTTTCAGTTTTTGTGCCATAATTAGAGATATTAAAACAAAAAATTGTTTTTTTTTTTCTAGAAAATTGTCTGTTGAAAATCCAACCTTTTTCGACTTCATTTTGTTGTCGTCGCTGTGCCTCCCGGCGTATGGCTTAAATTGCTTTGCATTTTTTTCTCGCTTTTCCTCCTTCCCCACCGGTCTGCTCGTCGTGAACCGTCCCCCACTTCCCGTGCCAAAGTGATTCATCGCACCACCGCCCCCCGGTTGTTGCCAGGGCGTTTTGAACTGATCGGAAGTGGTGTTGTCAAAGCGCTGTAAAGCCACGCAGCAATTTTATTTCTTTTGTTTTCATTTCTTGACCATTATTCAGATCGAAGCACCCCTCCCCCCCCCCCCAAAATGTCGCCGCCGTAATCACCGGGTAAAAATTTTCTCAAGGTAGCTTAAATTTTGATGTTTTTTCTTGACTTTTTTCTAATTAAAAAACAAAATTTTTGCGACGTTATGTCCCGGCAGCGTTACGGCTTCGACGTTTTGGTGTGTACGCCTCTCGCCCCTCCCCTCGGTTTCTCTCTCTCTCTGTGGTCATTCGTTTTTTACCTTTATCTTTCCTCCCACTGAGAATGACTGGACAATTGGCATCCCTCGTCGGCTCAGTCCCAACTCCTCCAATTCTTCCTCCGATTTTGGGAAGTTCAGGATTTTGAGTGCCTAAAAAGAATGCAAATACAAATGAACATTCGCTTTGCTTACCATTGTCACTTTGCGAATGAAATAGAGGAACTTCCGACTGTAAACGTGTTGGTCCGGGTTGCTGTTTTCGTCACTAAAATTCCAAGGAATGCCATTGTTTCGTTTCCATTTTGAGTGCCCACCTCAGCTCCATCTGTTGCATTTGCTCCTCCAATTCACGAATTCGCTCCTCCGTCAGTGCTTCGATGCTTTCGTCCTGCGACAGAGTCAACCGATCAACGCCAGAAGAGTCGTCTTCGCCGTTAAGTTCCTGTTAATTTCAAATGGAAATTGAAACACAGCAAAATGGTGTGTAGTTTCAAACTTCGGATCAGATTGTCGCACCCCCCCCCCCCCCCTCCCGAAATTTTTCATAATTAAAAAAAAAATTTTTTTTTTTTCAAATTTATGATGAATGCTTACATTGTTCAAAAATTTTTCCATAAAAGCACTGAATTATTTTTCAAAAATCAGCCCCCCCCCCTTCGCCCCGCTTTTTCCTCACATTTTGACTGCCTTTTCGACTGTCCCCTCCCAATCGCTCCAACGTCATGCACTCCTTCTCCTCCTTTTCAACTGCAGCCCTCGGGCTGACCACCGCCAGCGGCACTTTGTCTGCTGGCTGATTGTGAGAATGTTGCTGCACCACCAACTCCGCCACCTTCTTCTGCAACTCACTGCTGAATGCGCCCTTCTCTTTGGACAAGTCCAATTTCTTGAAGAAAAAAACAATTTTTTTTTCTAATAATCCATTTAACAACTATTTATTTTGATGCAAAACAATGCTTCAATTGTTAATTGGACAAAAAGGTGCAATTTGCGCCAAAATTTGACCAATTTAACGTATATTTAACAAAAAATTTTTTTTTTTTTTTTTTTGCATCTTTTTTGTTTGAATTTAGTCCGAGGTTCGGAATAAAGCAAATCCGAGAAAGTGGATGGGGACAATGAAATCAAAACATAAGGCTCTCAAACCTGTTGGGTGTTCGGGTCGATGAATGCAATCAATTTCCGCTCCTTCTGTTGATAATGGTGCTGCTGCGGCTGGCGAAATTGGTGCTGATGCGAGTGTTGCGCGTTGATGTTGTAAAAGCGTGGCGGTGCCATTGTCGGAGGACCGACCGCTGCCGAAGTGACGACAACGTTTGAGGCCTAAACATGTGGAACGGATAGGGTTGAGGAGGGGGTGGGGGTGGACCCAAAAATTTCATTTTCCATTCTTTATTAAGGCAAAAACAATCGTAATTTTTATCCCATCGATTTCACTCACCTGGTGCAAATGCGTCATCCCCGGCGGCAGTATTCCGTGCGTAAAGGTGGGCACCCCCGTTGTTGGCGGCACATAAAACTGAGGCATGCCAACGAATTGGGGACTAAAAAATTGAATCATTTTTAAGACATGGACAAACGATATTCCAATCGCAATTTTTCGTAAATTTCAAGTCAAATTTTCACTTTAGGACCCAAGATGTCATAACTTTGTTAAACATTTTAATCCCACTATTCGATTTTTGAATTGGATACAAGAAAAAGATATGCGTTTCAAAAAGGCATCGGATGCCAAGCAACGCAGAGAATGGCATCATTTCATCATCCATGCCTTTCCCACGGAATACCGTAGAAAGGGGTGGGGGTCGTTTAGTTTAGGCATCTGTTGCCATATAATTTCAGGCACACATCGGTCCAGAATCCGTGCCATTTCCATCCCGGCCCCCCTCTTTCCACCCAAATTTCCCATATCAAACTATGATATTGGACGTCCTCTCTCTCTCTCGTGCACATACTTGTAATAATAACAAAAGCCTGGCTGATTTGACGGGTCCATTCGAAAAAAGAGTAATAGACAGCAAATTCCTGAAAAATGAGTTCAAAATTTTGAAAACAAAATCCTAATGACAAGACAACATATTTCGTGGTATAATTTGGAGTTAATAAGGGAATAGGAGTGGCAAAGTGACCAAGAGAATGCTAATTAAATGATAATGCTCCACCACTTCATTGCATACACAGATGGGGGGGGGGATGGAGTCACGATGCTTACACTTGGGGAATCACGATTATTTTTACTCGTTGAATTTAAAAGGAAGGCAAATTTAGAATGTTGTTTTTTTGAGTCGTTGAACATAGAAAAATCTCGGAAAATCACTCCAATCTAATTGTAAATCTTATCTAGACAATTTGCTGCATGGACAAAACATCACAGATCTTTCTACATTTTAGGGGTTTGACATTTTTAACAAAAAAAAGTATGTAGATTTACAGCAATTCAAAATTTCGCTTCGATAATTTTATTTTAATTTTTTTTAGCTAAAAAATTTTCCTTTTCATTTTCATCGCATCACATCCAAATGTTGGCGATGGAATGAGGTGAAGATGAAGCATGCGCTTCTTTTAGAATGCTTAGGTTTATTTTTTACGTTAATCTTCTTTATGTTATTAGTTGAATGACTTATCAGGGATAGGTGGACTCCTCAATTTCTCAACTACTACTGTATTAATTAGCCATTCTTAGAATTTGTTAGATTATAAGCATTCCTAACTCATCCACAGCACAATGCTGTCCGTCGTGGCATTCGGCTTTAGTGCACTTTATGAGTCCAAATGACTTTTGTGGGTCCAATCAATTAAGCAGACCTGTTTTATACAATAACATTGTTAATGTTCGAATAAACCCTATTTTTTTTGGTATCATCCGAAAGCATTAAGTCTAAAGAAGCTAAAATATATAAAATCTCAGCGTTTAGGCAATTGCCAAATAAGATTTGGTTAATTAAGTAATTATTTACGTTTGTAACTTTCTTAAAATGTTAGAATTCTTTTATTTTCTCGTTTTGCTACCTTATTCAGATTTTGGGCTTTCGAATGATACAAAAAGATAGGGTTTGTTCGAACATGAACAAAATTATTGTATTATGAATTGGGTCTGGATCAGTTGAGTTAGAATGAGTTGGCTCTACCCAATTCATTAAAAATTTACAATTCGATTAATGCATTAGAATGGTTAATTGATGTAACTCAAGGTTTTAAACTGATTCAACAATTAAGGGGGAATTTGTTTTACAGACTTTTCAAAAGACAACGACTATTGTATTTTAAAAAAATGTCATTTGGTTTTCTGGGATCATCTGCTGCACCCGTGCATGCTCATCAACGGTTTTTGGAAATTACGATCAATAAAGACACCTCTGTTTCTATCTCTGGTGATGGCGCAACCGATCTTCAAACGGCAATTCACAATCCTTTAGCGGCGTTCACCGAGCTTCATGTGCAGTAAGTAAAAACTTCAATTGTATGATGTCCCGGGAATTAAATTTTCAGATTTCGAAAATCCAGTTTTTCATTTTTCGAGGGTTGCACCTCCACCCCCCCCCCCCAATTTGGCTCTGATTTGCTCACTTCGGGATGGAAGGGGTCCACCCCTTTCTCAGAGATTGCAAAAAGTGCCAAAAATCCAAAATCATCTTTTTATGTTTCAGATTTATTGACCAGGACGTCGTTTCGCTCTTCCAAAAATTGGTCCAGTCCGTTTTGCAGGAAAGTGTTCATTTGTCATTATCATTGGAAAAGAAGGGTGAATCATTGGAACGAAAAAATGTTGCGTTTAAACTGTTCATCGATCAAATGCTTCCCGCGCTCAACAACAAATAAAGAAATTGACCATTGAGCCCAATGGTTGTTCATGCCTTCTTTATCACCGGCCTCAATTTTTCGACGAGTTTCCATTTCGTTGTTTTTCTACTTCGTCGATTCTTCTTTTCCCATGCGATGGGAAACTTTTTAACTGGCTACACAATTCGCAGTATCGCATCAAATTCTTCCAAGTGACACCAGAAAAATGGGGAGAACACGAAGACACGTTGTTACAAGAGATGGTCGACAAATTGTTTGAATCCGTATGTATTTTAGCGTTTTTTTCATTAAGATGAAAAATGACCCAAATTTTTTTTTAGACTTTTCATGTCGAAAATGCGCAGTTTATTATTGAAGTGTATATGGGAAAGAATTCTGTCAATTTGGAAATCAGCAAAAGAGACTCGAATGAATTTGACCGATTGTCCATGACTACAGTCATAAAGGGAGAATATCGCTATTGGTACATACAACGCGGACCAAAGACGAGGACCGCTGAACAGTGGAAGATATTACGAAAAGAGGCGTTGGACACGGAAGTTTCTGTGCCGGGCATCGATATCAACGTGTGGTAAGGAAAACATTTGGCACTTACAGTTTTGGGGTGTTTTTTCATGAGAAACCCATCGGAGACAGAAAAACACTCATTAGGGTTATGTATGAAATTTTGATAAGTTTGGCATTTCAAAATTCAGAAACCAAATTGAAACGGAAGACGAAATTAAATTTTGAATTTTAAATTTAAGTAACTAAAACTTATAATTTTTGAATCGGATTTTTTAAAATTTTTATAAGTTGCTATTGACCCGAGATACATAAGCATGTAATGGGTATTAATACTCAAATGAAATTCCAAATTTAATTAATTAATATTTTTAATAATTATTTATTTTTTGCAGATATTTCGAGGACGACGACGACGACAGTTACATGAGTGGAAGAAACGAATGAATTTTTTAAGGTGCGTCCATTTATATCTCTATTTTATCATCCACTCACAAAAAAACAGCCAAAATTATTTTTAATGATTCCCGAACAATAAAAATGGGGTCGAAACATCCAAAAATCAAATTTCTTGAATGATTTGAGAAAAACCCAGGTGTACATCCCAAATTCAATCGGTCAATGAATGACACATAAAATCCATGTCAGCACCCCCAAAAAATCTTAAATCTTAAACTAATTTATTTAATTAATTTTACAGATTTTCGGATGACCGGCGACTGTTAAGAGGAAGAAAAGAATTTTTAAAGAAGTGTTCTGTTAAATATGTCTCTGTTCACGTTTTCTGTTTTATAAAGGACGAACACAACAAATTATTGTAGAGATTTTGCAATTGTAAAGATTGCTGCTGGTCCCGAAATTTTTTTAGAAATTCAGAATATTAAAAAAAAAATTTTCGGGATAAATAATCTCTACAATTGCCGAGATTTTAAATTACATAGAAAAAATCCCGTTGTCATTTACAATATCAATCGCTTCCTGAATGACATTCAGGATGCAACTTTACACCTTCAAATTCAATGGAAAAGTTAATGCCCTTGTCCATTTTCAATTTTTCTTCCTGCACTTTTTCGCGTTGACCGATTGGGCACTTTACCACCCATGCGTATGAGCAACCAGGCTCGTCACTATGATATGCCGAAAGCTCATCCATTGTCAGGCGATTTTCCATTCTGAATTCAAATTCAGAATAAGGCAATCGATCCATCCATCCGTAGCGCATTGTATAATAAGACACAATGAAGTTGGCTGAAGTTGACGCCGAACGCTCAAAGTTCTAAATTCACACTGACTGCTGGTGTCATGATTAGGGATGATGATATTTATAGTTGTTAAAATCTGCCAAAATACCGTATCTATGATATTTATAGTTGTTAAAATCTGCCAAAATACCGTATCTCCTGAAATAGAATCCCCGGGGCTCTATTTTTCAATTATTTTTGGGTGCGGGGGTCTAGTTTAGGGGGAGGGTTGTATTTTAGGAAATACAGTAGTTAGTTACCCACCACTTTCAAAGCCTCAATTTGTCTTCGCATGGCGGTGTCAGCTTGATGATTGCGTGCCGCAGGACAGAAATTGTGTACCGAGATGGCCAAATGTCCCAACTCTTTTGGGCACCCATTCGCCAACGGAGTGTCGAGCCATTTGAGCAGTGCTTGGCCCGACGTGGCGTTCGCCCCGTCGTCCACCTCCAACAGATTGTGGGCCTCAATTTTGTTGCAGATAATTTGACGCAAATTTTGGCATTCGCGCAACACCGTCGGCGACACGTTTCTGCGCAGTTCGTCCAGCGTGCGCAAGCCGTAGCGGCGGTCATAGTCTCCAAAGTAAAGAACACGAATGTTGTTGCGAATCAGTGGCCAAATTTGTTGGGTCATTTGCCATCCTCTGCTGTCATCGTTGTCCATTAGCAAATACACGCCAAACGTCGGCGTTTCAAGCAGCCGCCCAATGCGCTTCAGAAAGTCGATCACCGATTGGTCGACGTATCTAATGAGAATAAGTGAGTGAGTGATCACTGAGCAGAGAGGAAGCATACAGTACACCAACAATGAATGGCAAAGCTACGGTCGCAAACGTTTAATAATGTGACTAATTAGTAGGGCGTATAAATTATCTCTAAGTATATGGAAATCCATATTTGTTTCCAGTCGAGAATATTGAAGAATGTTAAACTTTCTTATAAAATGGTAAATTTATGTTTAAATAAGCAAAAAAGTGAAAATTGCGATTTTTGGTCCTATTTTCACTAAAAATTAAAAAATTTAATATATTTTCGCTTTTTTCTTTTCTATTACCATATTTAGCCATTTATGAACATTTTATTTTACATTTAGCGAATTTGAAGAAATTTTGGAAAATTTAATTCCATATTTTTGCAACTTTTGTCCATATTTTGTGTTTTTCTATCGTTTAATTAAACCCTTCTAATTAGAGCCATAAAAAATTTGCTTATTTGGCACGAAAATGCCATTGGTATTTGGTTTCTAGTTTAAAAATTGCCGGAAACGGCTTATTTTTTGTGTGTGTGCCGTTAAGCATGCCCGGTAAAAATGCCAAAGGCTGGCCCCGGCCCGAGTACAAAGGCCAGACGAAATGATGGCATGCCGGCGCCATGCCCACTCACTGAATGCAAATCTTCTTAAAGCCGACCACTTGGTCGGGCAGCGGCCCCTGCGGAATAGGCAATGTTCGCTCCGTTCTCTTGCTAACTTGTTGGCGTTGTCGTTGTTCTCCTCCATCCACCAAAGTTGCCGCCGGCATTTGGCGCCAAACTGTGCGCCATTTGCTGACGACAATTTGTGCCACCATCATGGCATCACCGCCTGTTTCATGGGAAAAATTTTTTTGTTGGTTTTTATGTAGCCAGGGATATTGCGTAATTAAAAAATAACAATTAAAATACGAAATGATGAAACAAAAAATAATTATGAGACACGGACACGAACATTTCTTTACAAATTAATTTTTTCATTTTGACAAAGATATCTAATTTGACTTGCTAAATGCTTCAACCAGCTGCACAATTACTTAATGATGGAGCAATAAAAGTGCCCAAATTACCAAGCATGGGAAGTGATCAGAAACAGGACTACGATTATAAATTGACTTCAGACTTAGTTTAATTGTGACGTGGCATGGCACGCTTGCTTCTTTAAGCAAGTAGCCTTCAACAAGTTCAAATTGGGTATTCGTTGTCGAAATGAATTAATAAATTTGTGAAAATTAAAAGACGGATTAAATTTGTTAAAATTATTCAATTTTAATTATGTATTTTTTTTAATTTTTGTCCATTGTCCTATTTCCGGACAATCGGTCAATGGACAATCATTTAGAAATGGACAATCTGTCAGAAAATTTTATTGTCTTTCATTGACGGATTGTCCCCTTCCCCACAAATACAATGTCCATTTACGGATTGCCCGCGAGACTCCTAATCCATCAGGAAATTTTATTGCCATTCATTAAAGAATTGCCCTTCTCTGACGGATTGGTCTTTCCTGAAGGATTGTCCTTCTATGACGGATTGTCTTTCTCTGACGAATAGAATGTCCAATTACGGATGGGTTGTCCGGGAGTCTCATGTCTATCCCGGCTTTTGTTGACCACCGCCCCATCGGCCCCCTGGGCATGGCACTTCTGCTGCTCACCTTCTGCTTCCGCTTCACCTCCCCCCGCCACCGATGGTGGTGGGACCCCGCAGATTTTGAATCTGCTAAGCATCCATTTGCGTCGGCTCAGATGAATGTCCACCAACACGTCGAACCGGTCGCAGACCAACGCCATGCTGAAGCCGAGTTCGTCGATGTACATGCATTTGAAGGTGTCGAACAGGACGTCGTCGCATAGAAAACTGTTTATGCATATAAAGAAAATTAAACAAATGCCGCGCAAATTTGCATGGCAAATCCGGCATTTGCCGAATTTTTAGGGGGGGGGGGGGGTCCGACCCGGGGACGGTCGAAAGAGGGTGGAGAAGGGTATGTACCGTACCCTCCATCCCAAGACCCCTCCATACACGCAAACGCTTAAAATACCAGAAATTCTCAATGCCCCCCCCCCGGGCGCCACCACTGTGTTTAATTTGGTTAAAAACTAAAAAAAAATATTTTTAAATCTAAGCATGAAACTCAATTTGGTAAAAAAATTGTTTGTTACTTCAAGAAAATTACACGACTTCATTTATACCAATGATCACTTTAATTAGCTCGTTCATTTATATCACTAATCAATTAATAGCTCGTTTCTTCCACTGCTAAAATTAATAAATTTTATTTTTTAAATAAATTTTATTCTTTTGTTTTTTTCGTATTTTGAAAAAGAATTAATAACCAATTATCATTATTTTTAAACAATTATTTTTTGGCTTTTTTTTTTACAAATAACAAACACTCACATTTTTCTCAAGTGTCGCTGCGCTTCGTTGGGATGGTCAGACATTTTAAATAATCCAAAAATTAAGAAAAATTATATTTAAAAATCAAAATTAACGAATTTTGAATTATATATATTCAATAAACTAATTAATCTATTTTCAATTGCTCCAATTTAATTTGAACTCTGTCCACAGAATTAATTGGCTGCTTGGCTCACTAGAAAATTCAAAGTGATTTTTTAAAATAAATTCTGTAAAATAAACATATGTAATGTAACTGGGTTATTGTATATCAAATCCTTAGAACTACCGTACTCATTTTCAAGAAATTCTGATTCACTCCTCCTATATTTCTCTACGAGTGCTGCCGTTTGCACGGAAGATCCGGCATTTGCCGGGATTTTGGAGCCCGTGCCGGGTTTATGGAACTCATGCCGTGTTTTTGCCGGGTTTAGAAAAACGTGGCAAAGACTGAGTTTGTTGGTCCAGCTTCGAATTTTTGATTTAATTTGAAGACGAATGCCACGGGATTAATCCCGCATTTAAAATTTGTAAATGCCCGCGCGAGATTACTCTGGTGGGTTTGCGCGGGTTCCAACAGCATAATTAAAAAAAAAACTTTTTGCAATTTTGAAGGATGATTCAGTGGAATGTATTCATATCTGTTCCAGCTAACTACAGGCGAATGTGAAGTAAGAATTATGCAAATGGGACGGGGCGGGGCCTAATTATTCAACTAATTAGTGATAATGAATGGGTTGGACGGGGCACATCATAATGGCACTTAATTACCCACATGGGGAGCAGCAAGGTCACCACGACGGCATGGCACGGCACCCGACGAACAAAGACGATGGACGGATTTTGTGTCATAATTTGCCCCCAACCCCATTTGAATGACAACGATTAATATGCCAATGCCGACCACAAATGCCGGGCTAAGGGTCGATGGGAAAATGGGATTGAACTGTACAAAAATTATTGTACAAATTGCACAGAAAAGAGAGCACACCAATTAGTTTTTACATAATTATTTATTTTGCAAAAAAAATCGAAAATTTAGGATATACATTATAATAAATTAGAGTGTAGCGGGACCGGGCCGGGAATTCCCGGTCATCCGAGGTCCCGGTCCCGGGTTTTGCAAATCTCAAGTCCCGGTCCCGGTAGGGCAACTGGGAACCGGGAAAAACAAGCACTGGTAAGAATGGTGGTCTGATTGAAAAAATAGTGTTGAAAATTGGAGTTAAAAGGAAAAAATTAAAAATATATATTAATTTAATCTTAAAAGTAACACAGAGAATTGTGGAAATGGCTTAGTGGTTAGTCTCTTTGAGTTTCCCTTCATATTCCCTTGGTTCAATCCCTCTTCAGAATTTAAAATAATTTGAATTTTCTTTTTGTATACCCTTAGGTTTCCTATCGACAAAATTTGTATTATTTTCACATAAATTAAAATTTGATTGAATTTTTTTGAATTTTTAAAATTTCCCGGTTGGTCCCGGTTCCCGGTCCCGAAGAAAAATCGAGGTCCCGGTCCCGGCTTCTCAGGTCCCGGCAAGTCCCGGTTCCAGTTTTGCCCAAAATTACTTTATAATAAATATTAAAATTAATTATTATTTAATCATTACACAAATTCAAATTGGTGTGAGGTCCGAACAAATTTTTTAGACTTTTTCTGTGCCGGGCATCGATATCAACGTGTGGTAAGGAAAACATTTGGCACTTACAGTTTTGGGGTGTTTTTTATGAGAAACCCATCGGAGACAGAAAAACACTCATTAGGGTTATGTATGAAATTTTGATAAGTTTGGAATTTCAAAATTCAGAAACCAAATTGGAACGGAAGACGAAATTCAATTTTGAATTTTAAATTTAAGTAACTAAAATTTATAATTTTTGAATTATGCGTTAAAAAATTTAAAGAATTCTTGGATTTTTTAAAATTTTTATAAGTTGCTATTGACCCGAGATACCTAAGCATGTAATGGGTATTAATACTCAAATGAAATTCCAAATTTAATTCATTATAGGTATGTGGATTAGATTAAAACTTGACAAATTAATTAATATTTTAACAAAATAAATATTAAATTATTTATTTTCTGCAGATATCGGAGGACGACGACGACAGTTACATAAGTGGAAGAAACGAATTTTTTAAGGTGCGTCCATTTATATCTCCATTTTATCTTCCACTCACAAAAAACAACAGCCAAAATTATTTTTAATGATTCCCGAACCATAAAAATGGGGTCGAAACATCCAAAAATCAAATTTCTTGAATGATTTTAGAAAAACCCAGGTGTACATCCCAAATTCAATCGGTCAATGAATGACACATAAAATCCATGTCAGCACCTCCAAAAAAACACCTTAAACTAATAATTTAATTAATTTTACAGATTTTCGGATGACCGGCGACTGTTAAGAGGAAGAAAAGAATTTTTAAAGAAGTGTTCTGTTAAATATGTCTCTGTTCACGTTTTCTGTTTTATAAAGAACAAACGAAATGAACATTTAAAAACATTAAAAATGTAAACAAATTATTTTTTAATGAATTCAAGAACCCATAAAAATGGGGGTGACACATGAAAATTAGAGATCGGTATTTTGGAAAAAGCCTAGACCTGGATTCTATATTGGACATGGATTTCCTGGACAAAAAACCAGGTCGAGGAAGAAAAATCCAGGTCGCCAAAAATGGCCTGGACCTGGTTCCAGGAAAAATCCATGCCCAGACCGATCGCTAATTAAAATCAAAAATTCTAAATTGCATAGAAAACATCTGGTAATTCTGTAGTTTGTCCCCCCTTTTTTGGAAAAAAAATTTTCTAAAAATTTTTTGCCCTAAAACATGTTTCCAGGGGTTTTTGGGGTGGTCGCTGATCACGAATCCGGCATCCATTTCGGCCAATTTCGAACCCCCGACCCGAATTTGAACAAAAAACCGAAAATTCAAATTTTCGAATTTCTAATCTTTGGTTCAATATTGGTTTAAATACACGAAAACGTTCTAAAAGTTAACCAATTTTGCAATAAAAGATCATTTGAGTCATGTTTAGACCAAAAATGCGAAATTCGAAAATTTGAATTTTCGACTTTTTTTGAGTTCGGGTCCGGGATTCGAAATTGGCCGAAATGGGTGCCGGATTCGTGATCAGCTACCCCAAAAAACCCCTGGAAACTTGTTTTTAGGGCAAAAATTTTTTTTTTTAATTTTTTTTCCAAAAAGGGGGGGAGGGACAAACTACAGTATTACCAAAAATCCATTGTACATCTTCAAAATATCAATCGTCGATTAATGAAAGAAATTCAAGCTTTGTGTCTACACCCCGAAAATCAATCGAAAAATTAATGTTCGTGTCCCATTGCATTTGCCGTGTTTCTTTCATCACTTTTTCGAATTGTCCAATTGGGCACTTCACTACCCATGCGTATCGGCAAGAACCATGTCGTCTTTGTCCCGAGAGTTGCTGCATTGTACGGCGATTTTCCATTTCAAAATCAAATTCTTCATAAGGCAATTGGTTGAAATGTGAGATGTGACATAGCATATAAGACACAATGAAGCTGGCTGAAGCGGAGACTGATGAGCGCTCAAAGTTCTGAATCGATTTTTAGAAAGAAAATTTTAAAAAATTCATGAAAACTGAATTTAAGTGATTTTTAAATTTCCATTTTTGAGCAGCAGGAGGGGAAGGGGATGTATGTATTTTAGGGTGTCATGCATGACTAGGGCTGGTAAAAAAATATGGATTTCCATATAATTACCAGCCCTAGTCATGACGGTGATGGGACGGACGTTAGTCAAAAACCATCAAAATGGGCGTTAGTCAAAAAACTATCAAATGGAAAATTTTGACAGAAAATTATTCATAATTTCGTTTAAAATGGATCAAATTTTATAATCTTGATATTTTTCATAGCCCTAAGTGTTTTCTATTATTCTGCAAAATTTCTAAAAAATTCTTTATGTTTAAAAAAAGTTATGCCCTGAGAAGGTCAAAAAACCAAGTTTTTTTCAACATTTTTGGTCATAACTTTTTTAAATCTTAATGAACTTTTTTGAAATTTTGTAGGCTAATAGAAAACACTTAGGCCTATCTGATGATATCAAGAATTGGAGCAAAGTTATATCAAAAAATATTTTCATTTGATGGTTTTTGACTAACGTCCCATCACCGTCATGACAACCCGTACAAAGGCAACAGAGAAATCTTAGGGCTATCTAAAGATATTAAAAATTAAAATTGGTTGCATTTGAGCAAAATTATGGGTTGTCTTTTGTTGTACATATAATCATCATTCATTAAATATAAAAAAATGTAATTTTATTTTAGTATATTTTTTCAATTTTTAAGGCATTGTTAGTTTTATTAAAATTTTAAATAAATTATTTTTTAGAAAAAAATGAAAATCCCATTTATCCCACTGGGGAATAATTGGAGACTGGGAGATTAATGGATATGGGGGATAAAAAGAGTAAATATGTAAATTTGAAAAAACTGTTTTTTTATTACTTATTGTTAGCTTGTTTTATCAGTAGGGCTCGGAATTATATGGAAATCCATATTTTTTTCCTGGACTGTGGGAGGCCTGAAACGCACGAAAAACATGTTTTTAGCTTGGTTTGAAGCTTCAAGGATGGATTTCTATATCCATATTTTCCATATTTTTCCATATTTCGCGATTTATGTCCATATTTCCATATTTTGGCATTTACATCCATATTTTATGCCCATATTTTGGCATTTTTCAAAAAAACCTCTAATAGAACGGCCCCAAACAGATAAATTGCCTTTTTTGCCCTCAAAAAACGGAAATTTTTCAAAAAATTAGTTTTTCACAAAATTTTTTCAGGGAATATTGAATAAATTTAATTTTTCTTAAAAATTGTTAAATTTGTGTCAAAAATAAGCAAAAAAAAAGCAAAATTTCGCTTTTTGGGTTAATTTTTCGCAAAAAATGAGTAAATTTTTAGCTTTATCATATTTTTTTCTTTTAAAATGATTTTTAATACTTTTAGCCATTTTTGAATGTTTTACTTTATATTTAACAAATTTGAAGAAATTTTGAGAAAATATACCCTCAATTTTGAAAAATTTATGTCCATATTTTTGCCATTTTATGTCCATATTTCGCGATTTTTCGTCCATATTTTATGGCCATATTTTGCGATTTTATATCCATATTTTTCCGAGCCCTATTTATCAGTTTATTTATAATCTTATCCAAATTTATTTGATAAAACTCAAATTATTTAAGCATTTTTTAATAGAAACCAAAATTAATGAAAGTCCGACGCACCACTTTCAAGGCCTCAATTTGTCTTCGTATGCCAATGTTAGGTACAAAAATGTCTTCCGCGCTATATAAATCGCGTACAGTGTGTGCTCTGTGATCCAACTCTTTTGGGCACCCATTCGCCAACGGAGTGTCGAGCCATTTGAGCAGTGCTTGGCCCGACGTGGCATTTGCCGCGTCGTCCACCTCCAACAAATTTTGGTCCTCAATTTTCCGGCAAATGATTCGCTGCAAATGTTGGCACTCCCGCAACACGGTCGGCGACACGTTTCTGCGCAGTTCGTCCAGCGTGCGCAAGCCGTAGCCGCCGTTGAGGCGTTCACAGTCTCCAAAGTAAAGAATGCGAATGTTGTTGCGAATCAGTGGCCAAATTTGTTGGGTCATTTGCCATCCTCTGCTGTCATTGTTGTCCATTAGCAAATACACGCCAATCGTCGATGTTTCGAGCAGGTGCCCAATGCGCTTCAGAAAGTCGATCACCTGATTGGTCGACGTATCTAATGAGAATGAGTTAGTGAGTGATCACTGATCAGAGAGAAAGTGAATACAGTATATCAAGACCGTAGAAGGGGGGCGGGGTGGGGGGGGGGCTGATAAATCAGGGGGCTAAAGCTCCAAATTTTGAAAATTTTAAGCAGCAATTTCCTTAACAAAATGCATTAAATTCCACAAAAAATTTCCCCCAACCGGACCCCCATTTTATCATATTTTTGGAAAATTCTCAAAAATTAGTGGACTCGAATTGGTTTAAGTATGTCAGATCCGCGATTAAAACGTCCCCGAAAACCACGAAGAATTCATTTTCACATCTTTTTATTGGAGTGCCCAAACAACAGCAGAAAGTGACATGGATTTTTTTGAGCTTTGAAGTCCGCGCCGAGCCAAAATTCTTTTGGTTGATTTTTTCCGTTTTTAGTCGATTTTTAGGGGTGTGTTTTTCGTTTTTTGAAATCCCGAATTAGGGGGTGTATTTTACAAAATTTTTCGCCATTTTTCGCCAAAAAATTACAATTTTTTGCCATTTTGGCCTCCATTTTCAAAAATATGTTAAAATGGGGGTCCGGCGGTGCCGATAGGCGCCGCCGGGAAATTTTTTGAGAGTTTTAGTGCAATTTTATTAAGAAAATTCTTTAAAATTTCAAAAAAAATATTGAAAATTTTTTACTTTCTTGGGTTTCGGGGGGGGGGGGGCTTTAGCCCCCTCAGCCCCCCCCCCCCTGCCTACGCCCTTGCCGGCACGGCATGTGCCAAACTCACTGAATGCAAATGTGCTTGAAGCCGACCACGTGGTCGGGCAGCGGCTCCTGCGGAATGGGCAATGTTCGCATTGTCTCCTCATAACAAATCTGGTCGCCGTTTCTATTGCTGTTGCTCACAAACCACGGAAATTGGCGCAAAACAGTGCGCCGTTTGTAGTTGGCAATTTGTGCCACCATGGCACAGCCGGAAAAAAAAAACCAATTTTGTTTGATTGTTTTTGTAGTGAACCAATCCTATACATGGTTCTATTTATTCTATGTCCTGTGTCCGGACAATCGGTCAGTGGACAATCCGCCAAGAATTGTATGGTCGTTCATTGACGGATACAATGTCCACTTACGGATTGTCCGGGAGCCTCGTGTCTATTCCGGCTTTTGTTCACCCCCCCCCCCCATCGGCCCCCTGGGGCCTTTCAGAATTACGAACGACAAATCGACCGACAAAAAAATATATCGTTTGTCGTCCAAATTTATCGTTTGGGCGTTTGTCTCTGTCGTCCGAATTGTCGCCCAATCAGAATTATCAAATTTTACAGTACCTATATTTGTCGTTTGTCGTAAATTGCTTACAAGTTAACCGAAATTTTAGAAAATGCAAAAAATATGAAAAATCGTAAATGAGTCTTTCTATGGGTTTTTTGAGGCGTAGATTCCGAATATAACATTTATTTTGTTCTAATTCAATCCTAAACATGAATTCGATAGACCTGGAAAATTTGATGAAAAATCATAGACAAAATCATAGATAATGGAAATCTGAGATCGGATTCATGATCAGCGAACTCATTTACCCCAAAAAAACATAATTTTACATGAAATCGAATTTTTTGGGTGAAAAATTTGTTGTGGCTTTTTGGGACACTTCTCAGACGACAAATTTGAGGGGCGGTGTTGAGCGCCGCCCAAATATTTGGCGTTTGTCGCGTCTGAAATTTGGCGTTTGTCGTAAAAACCAAATCAGAATTTTCGAGACAAACGACAAACGCCTAATTTCAGACGACAAACGACAAATTTCGGGATACATACGACAAAATTTTTTAATTCTGATTGAAGATAAACGACAAACGGCGTATACTAACGACAAATATATCGTTTGTCGTTTGTCTCTGTCGTTCGTAATTCTGAAAGGCCCCTGGGCATGGCACTTCTGCTGCTCACCTTCTTCTGCTTCCGCTTCGCCTCCTCCCGCCATCGATGGTGCTGATGAGCCTCTGCAGATTTTGAATGGGAAAAGCATCCGTTTGCGCCGGCTCAGATGAATGTCCACCAACACGTCGAACCGGTCGCAGACCAACGCCATGCTGAAGCCGAGTTCGTCGATGTACATGCATTTGAAGGTGTCGAACAGGACGTCGTCGCATAGGGAACTGTTTATACATATATAGACAAATTTGCATGGAAAATCCGGCATTTGCCCGGTTTTTATGGGGTCTGACCCGGGGACAGACCCAAGGGGGGGGGGGGTAACGTACACCCAAAGAACCACCCAAACACGAATTTTATAACATAATAATGATAATATTTTTGATGAAATTTTTAATTTTCCGTATTGGTACCCCTCCAAATCCTCTCTCTTCCAATTTCCAAAAAAAAAATTACCAAATTTTGCCAAAAACTCACCAAAAGTAGCATGAAATTGCTATAAATATAACCAGAAATTCTCAATTCTATTTTTAAAAAAATGTATCAACCCTTAATTTTTGCAGATTCTCCATGAAAATTGTATAAATTCATTATAATCAAATAATCATAATTAGCTCGTTTCTTGCACTGCCAAAATTAACAGGAAAAAGGAGGCTTCTAGCTTTTTTTTAAAATTCATTTTTCTTGAAAAAGAAAATTTTTGTCAAAAAAAACTCACATTTTTCTCAAGTGTCGCTGCGCTTCGTTGGGATGGTCAGACATTTTAAATAATCCAAAAATTAAGCAAATTTAAATGTAATTATATATATGAAAAATAACAAATTTTGAATTTCGCTAATACATATTCAATGAACTAATTATAATTAATTTAATCTATTTTCAATTGCTTCAATTTAATTTGAACTCGGTTATTACATCGTTTTGAATTCGTCAATTAATTTTTTTGAAAAGTTCAAAAATTATTTACTAAAAATTTGATAAAATTTAACAAAATCCTTAAAAAACAATCATATGTACTGTACTGGGTTATTGTATATATGTTCACATTTTAATTATTTCAAATCATTAATTACCATAATAATTTTTAAGAAATTCTGATTCACTCATACATTTTCACCTATTTTCGGCCACACGGGTCTACGCGTGTTGCCGTTTACACATGGAAAATCCGGCATTTAGCAGGTTTTTGGAGTCCGTGCCGCGTTTGTGAATCTGTGCCTTCTATGAGTGGAGCCACGGGATTAATCCCGCATTTAATGTTTGTGGGAGCCCGCGCGGGATTGTGATCCTTTCCCTCATCAAAGTCCTCACGCGAGATTTGAAACAACTTTTACAAATTTTATCATTTTTGAGGATGATTCTGAGGAATGAAGATATTCATTGTGTTCCAACTATAAGAGCGAATGTGAAGTGAGAATTATGCAAATGGGAGGGGGCGTGGCCTAATTATTCAACTAATTAGGGATAATGAATGGGTTGGACGGGGCACATCATAATGGCACTAATTACCCACATGGGGAGCAGCAAGGTCACCACGACGGCATGGCACGGCACCCGAACGAACAAAGACGACGGACGGAATTTGCGTCGGAATTTGCCCTCAACCCCATTTGAATGACAACGATTAATATGCCAATGCCGACCACAAATGCCGGGGCTAAGGGTCGATGGGAAAATGGGATTGAACTGTACAAAAATTATTGTACAAATTGCACAGAAAAGAGGGCAAACACATTATGTTGCTCAATGAATTTTTAAATAATTTTATTTGTAAACTTTAAAAAAATAATAATTCAAATATTTTTAAATTGAAAGCATACCCGAGAATTCAAAAATTGATGCTTTAAAACTGTGCTGATAAATGAGCTGAACCTTATAAAGTCGATAGAATGGGACAAACTAAAAAAAAAATAAAGAAAAAAAAAAATCTTAACAAAGTGTTAAAGTTTAAAATAATAAATATTTAATTAGGTAATTATTACGAATGCTTCAATGAATGTTGTTTATTGGATGAACTCGAGCAAAGTTATGTTTTATGGTTTAAGAAAAAATTGCTTATAATTAGTGTGAGGATTTATAAGTTCTTACTTATTTTTTCTGCGGCTTTAACTCGTCGAGAAATACACGAAAAACACCTTTTTTTGTCGGAAAATTTTTACATTTTAACGCCCTTATTCGAGCTTAAAAATCCTTACTTTAGATTAGAGTGCCACGGGACCGGGACCTGGAAGCGGACAACTGAGTACCAAGGTCCCGGTTTTGACCGGGACCGGGACTAGTCCCGATTTTTTCCCGGTTTTCCCAGCCAAAAAGTCAGTTGGGCGCCCACGTTTGGGCACCAGCATGTTTTTTTTTGGCTATAACTTTTTTCTTTGTTAACCAAACCCAACATTGTTGTTATCATTCGAAAGCTCTTTATATGCTTCTATTAACCTTATAAAAATCGAAAAGATTTAATAGCCTATAAAAAATTTGTGTAGAAAAAACTTGAAAAATTTCGACTTTTTGAAATTTTCATGCATAACTTTTTTTGGTAATTGTCTAATCGCGAAACAATGGCTTAGAAAAAGTTTCTAAACATGTTAAGCTTTCGAATGATACCAACTATGTTGGATTTGGATGGAAAAGAAAAAAAGTTATTGTCAAAAAATTGGCTGGGGCCCAAACGTGTGGGGCCCAACTGACGTAGACCGTTTCGTCCTTATTTTCGCCCTTAGACCATTTCGCCCTTAAAAACCCTCACCCTACTTATAATTATAAAATCATTGATATTTTTTAAAGTTCCAATAAACACTCTTAAAAACACTCTGAAAAATGCAAAGAAATTTTTTAGGTTAAAAAAAATATTATAGCCAAATACAATAGCTTCGAAAACCAGAGTTTTTCTTGTGCGATCCGCTTTTTTGTCATCGAAAATTGGTAATTTAATGCGACGCCAAACGATGAAATATGAAATTAATAATTTTTGCATATAAAAATCAATAAATTAGGACATTAATCATAAAAAGAAATGGAGACAATGTGCATAATTAATTAATTATTCATTAATGAATGGTTAAATTAATTAATTAATGAAAATTAATTACAAGATAATTAGGGGGAAAGAACGCGGTGTTTCTTAGTCATCATCATTATCACCATCGTCCATTATCATCATCATCATCATAAGTTATTATCCTCCGTCATGACGGCATCCCAAAAAGGGCGTGCCGTCCTTTCCGTAATAATCCGTAATTACGTCATCCTGCCCTACTTCGGGGCACCACTCATAGAAGAGTGGTCGTCCTTCCGTCTTCATCCTCCTCCTCCTCATCTTCCTCATCCGTCCTGCTAAGGCCGCTTAATCGCCGCCGCCACCGGTCGTCCGACGCCGCAGGCGGCATCAACCGTGTCCGCTCCTCCTCAACCAGTACCCGGATCAGCGGTGGCGGTGACGGAGACGGTGACAACAGCAGCCGGGCCGCGTCCGCAACGCCGCCACACCGCGGATCGAGCAATCGGCACGTCTCCGCGCCGGTGCCACCGTCTGCCGGCCCCGTTGTGGTTGAGAGTGTGGCGTGCCGTGCCGTCGTGACTCCGTTGCCATTGTTGGTGCTGCACAGCGCGGTGTAGGACGCCTCGGTGGCCAGCGGGGAGCGGCCGCGCAACACTTTGGACGGATGCGACGAGTCAATGGCGGTGGTGTTCGTCTGAAAAATTTGAAAAAATAAATAAATGAGAGACGATGCCGAAATGCTGTTAAAAGATCTTGGGAAATTCCCAAACTCGAGAATTTACTCCGAGACAAGACCCCCCCCCCCCCCCCCCCCGAGAATTGAGACCTACGCCCAAAAAGCCGAAAATATTACCTCAACTCGGGACCGATAACCCAAAAAATCCTAATTTACTCTGAGACACGAGACAAAAATTTTCACCGAGTAAGGAATTTCTCGAATAGAGACTCCGCAAATATCCAATTCCGATTTTATGCAGAGACTAGAGAATTGGCCCACGAGAACCGAAACCCGGGAATTCCATAGTCAAGAGACCGAGATTCAAAAAAGCAAAAAAATTTCGAATCGAGAATTTTCTCCTTAACTAGAGAATTGTTCTCGAGAGCCGAAAACCGAGAAGTGCCATATAAGATCGAGGCCCATAAAAGCGAAAAGTTTTCTCCTCGACTCGGGACGACACTTAAAAAAACCCGATTCCGAGACACGAGACAAAAAAAAAAAATTTTTCCCTAAGAGACTTGAGAAACGGGAAAATACTCGAGAGTCTTGAACCACGCCGCCAAAAATATTACTGACGGATTTCCGCCCTCTTGTCCCCCTCCCCCCTCGCCCAGGGCCTGGACATAATTGATTTTCAATTGTCAAAATCCGTAATTACGTCCAGCTTTGCCCGGCCATTCCTAAACGCACCTTTCTGTTGGCCAGTGCGGATGAGAATGTGTGCTGCTGGGCCGGATGGTTGCTGTTGTTGAACAGCGTTGAGCGCTGCTGTTCAACCACCACCGATGTGCAGGGCAACAACAGCGGACGGACGAGCTGAAGGAACGCGGCGCGGAACGAGTCGTTGATCAGCGCGTACAGCAACGGGTTCAGACAGGCGGATGTCATGCCGATCAGATGGCAGAACAGATACCGGAAACAGAGGGGGGGGGGGGTGTGAATGGTATAATACAATAATTAGGGGGGCTCAATACGGTAGATACAGGAAAAATACAAAATCATGGGGCCACAATACGGTAGAGGGGTAGGGGATGAAATGGTATATCCAAATATACCGTATCCCGGGGATACAACAAACACGGTAATGCATTTTTTTATAAAAATCGTTTAACAAAATGTAAGCAAAGATTTCAATAAATTTTCGCGTTCGCGCCATTTTGGCACCGCCGGACCTCGTGGCGAAAAAAATTGCAAAAATTATAAAATCACTGGATTTGTTTTTTTTCAAGCAAATTTACATACCGTAAACTTTTTTTGAAATTACATCTTTCATTTTTTTGAATTTTTGGTTTAGTATTTTAAAAATTAACAACTACATTTTCCAAAAATTTCCGGTTTTAAAGAAAAGAAAAAAATGTTGGGAATAGGAATATGCCATCCCTGCAAAAAATTGATTGAGAGACTCACTGGTACTGTGAGAAGTTGATGGCCTCAAGCACATGCAGCACATTGTACGCGTGCATTGGTGCCCACGCGACCGCGTACACAATGACCAGGCACGACAGCAGCAGAAGTGCCTTCCTGGAAAATTTTTAAGAATTTTTTTTTTTTTTTTTTTGGAAAATTTTGGCGGAAATTTTCAGTGTTAAAAATCAAAAATAAATCTCTCCGATGATCTGCTGCGTTTTGGCACCATTCGTTCACAATTTCTTATAAGAATTTCCAAAAGGAAATGTCAAATTCATTTTCCAGCATTCCAACCCCTTAAATTGAAGGACTGTTTTCGAAAAAGATAGGAAAAATTTTAAATTTTTTCTGCTCTTTATATTTCCATGTACAATTTGCAATTTTCTTAATTACTTTTTCTTTCAAAAAATCAATAAAAATTTAATCGATTTTTTGGCTCTAATTTTGGGGGCAAATCTACATGAATGTGGTTTTTTGGCAATTACATGTAAGTATGGTTGATTTAGTGTATAGCCAGCCCAAAGGGCTACCGTAGTCGTCGGCTCTTTTTGATCAATTTACAACTCCAACAAGGGTTAGTTAACTCAATGAGTTATTACTGTCATTACAGTATCACCAAGGGCTAAATCACTGACTAATTACTGCTATGTTGGCTTCCTAATTAGTTATTAATTATTTTGGCCCACCTGTTCCGCTTGGCCATGGACTGCTTGCGGTCCCCGTCCACGGTTGTGCTCATTTTGACCCGTTTCCGAATGGTTGAGCCGATTTGTGAGTAGGCAATTGCCAATGCTGACAACGGCAAAATGTACCTGAAAGAATTTTCTAATGAAATGAAATGCCAATTTTTTGGGTGGATGGCGCCAAATTCAAATTTTAAACAAATTGAATGGCAGGCATACTGTATGCCGAGCACAAAGAGAGTGTAGTTGCGACGTGAGAACGGCAACCGTGACCATGTGTCCGCGTTTTCCATGCAAATTTGGGGCCGCCGATGATTACAGACAATTAGCTTAATTAGTAATTGGGTGAGTTAATGAAATATATGCCAAGGGCATTGGCATTTCCGACAATGGCATTTTTAAGAAAACAGTAGCCCTGCCCAATTTTCCAGACAATTGGGCCTGTATTTTTTTAGAAATTTCATAATTTTTTACAAAGGCAGCCAAATATTTTTCAAAATGTGCTTGTTACATCTCAGAGAAGTTGCTGGCAAAATGTTTAACGAAAAAATTTCAAATATAAAAAATAAATAAAAAATACAATACAAATTTAAAAAAAAGAAAATTTTACTGAAAAAATTCGTATCCAAATTAAAAAAAAATATGAAAATTTTAACGAAAACGAACTTTTTTTAGGGTTTTTCAAAAAAATTTTTCATTTTTTTTTTTTGCAAAATTTCATGACATCGGTTTTCATTTACTAATTCATTATACGGTAGAAAATGCTTTACAGTTGTCATAATTATTTTCTTACCAGATGCTCCACGTGGGGTGTGTTCCAGCTGGAAAAAAATTGGTCAAACATTATGCCAAATTTTTTGATAATTTTAAATGGCCTCTTACGGATCCAAAATGGTGGCATCTTCAACGGACACGGCGGCACCGTACGGTGCTGCAACAATAATGGCACAGAACCAGGCGAACAGGTAGCAGAACAGCGGTGCCTTGGCTGCCATACGCCTTGAAATTTGAGAGAAATTATAATTTTTAGAGCGTGATATTTTGACAAAATTTCAGGAAAAATCCAGGCTTCTCTAGGCCTGGCTTCAGACATAGATCTAGATTTTTAGAAAATTTAAAAAAAGCAAGATTTTAAAAAATAAATTAATTGATGAGGAACATATAAAAATCTCTAATTTACTATAATAATTTGTTTAAATAAATTTAATCATTCTTTGAAAATTTGAAAAAAAATATACATAGGTCATTTGGAAAACAAATTCTAAAACTTTCTCAAGGAAATCCAGGTTTTTTCGTGTTTAGCTTAGGCCTGGATCCAGGTCCAGCAAAAATCCAGGTTACCGAAAAATTCAGGCCTGGTCCAGGTCCAAGTCGAGTGATAGTAATTATTTTTATTTTTTTTTTAAATTTTCTGCCTTGGCCAACTGACCATTTGACCGGGAACAGTGTTAACAGGAAGCGATCCATTGCGATCTGAACAAGAGAATTTTTGATGAAGACAGTGATCAGTGATCAGAAGTCAATAAAGAGAGATGAACGGTGAATTGAAATTTGCGTTTTTTTTTGGTGGATTTTATTCAATCTTTCCGATTATTTAAATACAATGAAAATGTGATCAGAGCAGCTGGCACACTTCGATCACACATACAAGCAATAAAACTGATCAGAAAATAGTCAAAATTAAAAATTGACTGACCAAAACAAGCGTCAGGCAGGAGACCAACATGTTGACCGCTTGGATGGAAGAAATCTGTGATGGACAGTGGGAAAAGTGATCGGACAAAAATGAAAGTGACCAAGCTCAAGAATTTGATCAAAAACCAATAAAGGGATCAGCAGAAAAACAATTACGTTCTGATCAGACCCGAGCATTGATTGATCAAAGAACCAAAAAGAGATCTGCCCTGATCGAGATTAAGCAATGATATCATGCATTTAGATCAAGCACTAATCAAAAATCAAATGAAACCGAGCTGATCAAGCCTAAGCCTAATCACTGGTTCTGATCAAGCCCAACCCTTAATTAGCTTATTGATTGACGAGACAACCTCGCCCCCCCCCCCAAAAAAAAACTCTGAAAGTCAAGAAAACCCCTATTTCTCCAGAATTGTATAATTTTTTTTTTTTTGGTTGGACACCATTTTTTCGTAAAGTTGGCCATAAAATCCATCTCAACAGATGTGGACATTTTTAATTGCCAGCTGCATTTTTTTTTTATTGTGTCCGTCCCCATTAAATTTCGCCTCATTTTGGAGGGGGGGGGGGAATTTATGGGATTTTTTGATGAGAAAATCGCAAAAATTTTTTTTGAAAAAATTGGTCGTACAATTTGGCAAGCCGGCGTCCCAAATGGCCAGAAGAAATTCATGGACAAGTACAGTGTCATCGGTGCTGTCACTGTGCACAGAAGCAGGTCGGAGACGGCCAAATTTGCGATGAAATAATTGTGCAAATTGCGAAGCTAAAAAATTTAAAAATTTTTATTGGTAAATTTCGGTTTTAAAAAACATTTAAAAATATATAAAAAATATTTTCATTTAGCAAATTTTTACAAGAAAAGTATGGTATATTGTTATTATTTTGTAAAAATATTTTAAATAGATTTAATTTTAGTAATCAAATATGTATTTATAAAATGACAATTTATTGAGAAATATTAATTAATTTTATATTTTTAAATTATTTAAAAAATTTTTTTTTTTCAATTTTTATTTTAAAATATTTCATTTTGAATTTCTATTTTAATTATTTTCTTAGATTAATTATTACAATATTAATTAATTATTTTAAATTTTATTTTTTATTAAAACATTGAAGTTATTATTTCAAATATAAATTCAATTATTTAAAAATATTATTTTAAATTTAAAATTATTTGTAATTTGGAGAAAAATATTTTAAATAAAAAGACAAACAATAAATATTGTGCCAAATAATAATTTTTAAATTTTTTTTTTTTTTAAATAAAAAATCCAAAAAAATCAGTCATTTTGCCCACCTGCGAAACCCGGGCAAATGACAACAGCACAAACAAATTGACCACCGTGCCGAACGTGCACACAACCGCGTACAAGCTCAGCAACAACACGGGACTGTTCTGGCGCCAGTACAAATGGTTCTGCAACAGTAAAATGGGGGAGAGGTTACTGTGTTTTTGGCATACTGTAGAAACTTAAAGAGGGCATATTTTGTATAAAAATGTGTAAAACAGGCCTTAATTAACGCAATTAGTTGCGTTAAACTAAACAAAATTGCTCGGAATGGTTGTAAAAGGACGCAATTTTCCATGGAAAATCCGGCACTTTTCCGGGTTTTGGGAGTCCAATCCATGCCGGCTTTGAAAAAAATTTTTTTGCGGGTTTTTCACCTCCACCATCAAATCCTCCTCATAATTTTGGGATTGAAATTTTGACCAAAATCAGGCAATTCGTTTTGAAAAAAAAAAATTACTTTCCAATTTTGCATTCCCGTGAGCTTTATATAAGCTACCGTAAACCCGGTCGGTATACGGTTACCGTAATCTTCCGTTCTTGCCTGTATGTTGTGCACTTCCTCCAGCCACACACAGTCCATCGCCGTCCAATTAGTCTTTGCGCTGCCGGCGTGGAAGAGCGCCGGCGCTAACGGCGCAGCGCCCGTTGATGCTAATAAAGATGATGAAGCGGCGGTTGAGGTGGACAAAGCATCGATCGGTGGCGGATGACTCATTTTAGGCGCAATTTTTACAGACAAAAAAGTGCCATCGGCTGGGAAATTGTTGGCACAAAAACGGAATGAATATTTTGGCTGAAACTTGAAAGATTTGCAAAATTAGTGGAGATTTCATAAAAAAAAAAATTGCTTTATATGTGGGTTGGAACACTCTCCCTTAAGTGCGTATGTAAAATTATGGAAAATTTTTCAACTTTCGATTAAAAAAAATTTCTATCAGTTTTTTTTGGAGGGGAGGGGGTATTTAGAATCTCGAGCCAATTCTCGGTCCTGACTTTTTCGGGTCAATTACTCGCTCTTGACTTTCGTCATAAATTCAATAAAGTTGAGCAAAATGTGAGGAAATTAAACGAAAAAAACGAAAATTCTTGAAAAATTGAGAATTTTTGGGTCGTCCTTCTCAATTTGAGATTTAAAACCAAAGAAATCCATATATTTGCATGTTTTATTGACCATCAACAGGAGGGAGGAAAGAGGGAGGGGAGGCGGAAGAGATAAAGCGGAAAATTGAGTGGAAGAAAGTGGAAGAAAGTGGGGGGAGGGAGGTGAGTGAAACCTCCACCACAGCGAACGCAGCACGAAGGAGGAGTGTACGAGAGAAGAGCATACGGAAGAGGGGAAGTGAAGTGTTGGATTGCAAGTCGAGAGTCTCGACGAATGCGGGGCGAGGGTGGGGGGCGGAGAGGGTAAAGCATCCCCCGGGGGGGGTGGGTGGGACGGCGCCGAAAGTACTCATTATGCTGGCCCCTCCAGGAACGACGGGGTATCGTGGTCGATGTGCTGCTCCGTCCTCCCGGCTCCCCCTATTTGCTGAGGTTGAATTGCAAGTCGAGATTCTCGACGAATGCGGGGCGGGGCGGGGAAAGGTAAAGCATCCCAGCGGGGGGGGGGGCAGAATCATTCATTATATTCACCCCTCCGGGGACGACGGGGTGTCGTGGTCGATGTGCTGCTCCGTCCTCCCGGGCCGGCCCCGCTGTCCATCTGCTGTTGTCCATGTCGTCAAGTCGCCGCCGCTGCGCGATGGTTGATCAACTCCGTCTCGCCAGCTCAGGACCAGCCAAATTAAGTACGGAGCAGCCCAACGAACTCAGGACCAGTCAAAGTTAGGCGGCGCTTTAACTTTTTGCAATAAAAATTGAGCAAACCCAAAACAACAAACTTTGCACCAATTGAAAGCTAACATCGGCTTAAGTTGCTATTTTGGTTAGCGACTATACATTTAAGAAAAAGTAAGCAATATGAAAACCACAAAAATCCGATTTTTTGTAGATTTTTTATTTTAAACTTTTAGAGACCAAGAAATTCCGTCACATTTTCAACAGATTTTAATTAAGCTTGTTAAGCGCGAGCTCGAATTTGATACAATGTTTGTTCGATTTGGTCAATAAATTAATTTTTAAAAAAGTTATGAAGCCCTAAACTTGGCTGGGACTGAGTTTGTTCGCTTCTCGTCGCTGCGCGGGGGGGGGGGGACGGGCTAAAGCAGCAAAAAATCACACCCGAGGGGAGGAAGAAGCGGTCGGAGGAAGATGAATGGTGAAAATGCTTCTCTTCCTCCTCTTCCATCCTGAGGCTAGCAGGACGACGATGAGATGAGGATGTTGAAAAATGTGAAGTTTGCCGCTCCACCCCTCCCCCGAGGCGACGAAGAAGCCCCAAGTGGTGGGTAAATATTGGATTGGAAAAGCCGAGCCGAGCCCACAGCCGAGGGGCGGGCGGGGGGGGGGGGTGATCGTTTAATGGACATTAGACACGGAGATGAGTGGGAGGGGCGGGGAGGATAAAGCTAATTGTAAGCCATAATGGAGGGGGACGGGATAAAGCTAAGCCACAAGTGGGGATAAAACCTAGGCCACAACACAGGGGATAAGGCTAACTAAGCCGCAAAGAGGAGGGAGGATAAAGCTAAGCCGAAAAGGAGGAGGATAAAGGTAAGCCACAAGAGGTGGATAAAGCCGAAGAGCATCAAAGCCACCGCTTTTCCTCCTCCGCCGCTTCCGAAGGGGAGGCATTTGAAGCTCATAAAGCTGTTTTTTAATGATTACAATCTGCTGGGAAATGTTCGCTTTTCACCGTTGCGATCAGCCGAATGTGAAAAATGAATGGGCAAAGTGATTGATCAATTTTCCCTGAGGCAAAAGCACTGAGTTTTCAGTGAAGTGATCAGTATCGATCTGGTTATAAGTGATCAAAACTTTTTTCAATTGAGGGGAGGGGGTAAAAAGAAATATTTAAATAAAAAAAAGTTCAAAATCCTATCGTAAAATGCAAAAAAAAAAAAATAATAATAATTAAAATTACGGCTATTCGAGAGGGCGAGGTCCCCCGACCCATGGCTTTTTTTTTTTTGGGTTTTCCGGTCTCGAGAATTTTTGAGGGTTTTTGAGCGTCTCATTTATCGGTTAAGGCTCACGATGTAAAAATTCTCGGTTTCGGTTCTCGAATTTTCGGAAAATTAAGACCCTTTGAACAGTCCTCTAATTGAAACATTCAAAATAGATTTTTATGTGGTAAAAGTTCCCAAATATAAACTTACATTGTGCAAAAAAAAAAAACCAAAAAATGCCAGAAAAATGTGCAAAAACTTAAAAATATGCCAAAATATGTTCTAAAAATTAGTGAAAAAGTACAAAAGTTGTTTAAAACAGCGCTATTTCTCACCAAAAACACTTAAAATATGCTGAAAAATCATTCTCCCGACTTGTCTTAGAAAAAAGGTAATTTTTTTTTCTATATTTTATTTAAAAAAATTATTTTATAATTTTATAAAAATTCATTCCATACGATGGTCAATGATTTATGGATGTATAAATACCGGATGATTGTGATAATATTGTCAGATTAGGAAACCCCATATATATTTTTTCCAAAATGTGCCGGATTTATTTTGTAATTTATTTAACAAGTTTTTAATGCCAGATTTTTGCCGTCCAAAAATGTTTTCCTAATGCCAATAAATGAGGTGAGGATGCCTCCAAAAATCTTACATAATGCCAACAAATTAAAAAATGATGTTTCATGCCGGAAAAGGATTTTAACACAATGCCACGAAATGAATTTGAGATTTTGGCACAAAAATTATTTTTGTTGCCAACAATCCATTATTATCCAAAATGATTGTTGTTGGAAATTAAAGAACACACCTGCAATTTTGGCACCTTACACTTTGCCGCTTCATTACATGCCAAAAATGGGGGGATAGATTCAGTGAAAGTGCCAATGCCCGGGCAGCAGGCAACAAATTAAGCCAAAGTGGCACAAGGTGCCTGTGTACTGTGCTTTTTTGCCTTTTCTCAAATGAACCGGCAATTTTGCCGTTTGCCGCCGGTGGCACACGGAACAAAACTTTGGCATGGCATGACGGCACCCACCTTTTGTTGTGTTAGCGGCGGGTGGCACACGAAGTGCCGGGCCGGCTGCCCCAACTTAGTGCCAGCGCCGACCGGGGTTAAAGCATCTGCTGGCAGCAACAGCAGCTGCCTGCCTGTTGCCACCATAATTTACCCGCTTAATCAACCTCCTTAATGGCACATCAATTATGGCATTTTGGCACCCCGCTGGCACTGTTTTCGACGGGTGCCGCGCATATTTTTCGGCAAAATGGCTTCCTTGGCACCATTGTGAAGCCAATTGAGAGAGTAGGAGTGGTGCAAAAGCGCTTGGCATTTGACCGAGACCGACTAAACTCTCCGGAATCGGTGGGCCACCCAATTGCCCTGCTGGACAAAAAGTCGAGAGTGGCGAGGCCGAGGGGTCGAGAGTGAAAGCAATTCCCGGAGGCACCCCCCCCCCCCCCGCCGCCCTGGGACGGGGGAGAAAATTGGCCAAAATTGGGTGTGGGAAAAGGGGGGGGGGCGGAAGAGGTGGTGAACACCGCCGCCGGCCGGTCCGTCCGGCGGCTAGTGCCAGAGTCGATGGTGGCACACACACATTTTGGCACGACGGGAGATAAGCTCCGTGCCGTGCCGGTGCCGCGGGGGACGGGGGCACCCGGAGAAGATGGGTGGCACAGATAAGAAGTTTTTGTTTTGTTTTTTGCGACGATGATGAAGCAGTGAGGAAAGAAACGGAATTTAATTAAGGTAATTGAAGAAAAGTTCAGTGCCATTGCACTCTCTGTACATTTTTTTTGTTTTGTCTTTTTCTCTAACTCCTCTACTATCTACACTATTGTCTTTTTCTCTAGACTCATCCACCTTTTTCATCTATAGGCTTTCTGCCTATTGCCTTTTTTCTTAATTACTTTTCTTTGATTTCCTTAAATTTTCACTGCTCTCTCTCTCTCTCTCCCGCTCTCTCTCCCGCTCTCTCTCTCTCTCTCTCTTTCCATCTCTGTTCCTCACACTATTTTCGTCACTCTCTTTCTCTACCCATCCCCCTTCCTGTCTTTTCACTTTTTTTTGAATTTAAACAAAAGTTAAATTTGGCACTATTCCACTTGATTAAAAATGTGCCATCCAATTTAACTTTGAGAGTGATGGGAGATGGGCTTGATAAATTTCCTTGAAGGTTTCATTTGAGTGACAGCCGCCACTTTTTTGCCACAAAACAATTGACACCCTATTCCATCTCCCCCCCCCCCCCCCGCCCCCGTCCATCGTCGGCACGGTGCTTCCCATGGTGCCAAAATGATTTCTGGGCATAGCCCCTGAGGGATTTAATCTTCCGGGAAGCCCTTTGAAGACTTTCTTCGGGGTAGGGTTGATGGTGGCGGCACTGGCACAAATAGAGTTGCCAATTTGCCGGCGTTGGCACAGGATTACCAATTTTCGCAATTTTGATTTTTTTTTTTTTTTGGCGATGGCACGTGCCCCGGGCCCAATTAGCCAGTGCCAGAAGTGTTTAAGGCGGCGGCATGGGACAATTTGGCGGCGGCGCCCACCTTTGGCCCAAAAGGGAAGAAAGCAGCTAATGAGGGGCAATTTAGTTAGCAGCCAAAAAAGGGTGGAACACAAAAAGGTGATAGAGAATGGGTGGGACCCGTGCCGTGCCATCCCCCGAAGGGACGGACGGACCCCGGCGGGGGACGGGGGGAATTCGTGGGAAAATTGTAAATTCCGGCGGGGACAACCATGCTCTGCTAGGATGGGGGGGGGGGTGGGGGGAGAAGCAAATTAGTTTAAAATGAATATAATTAGGCAGGCCTATATTCCAAAAAAAAAAAATTTTCGGGGGGGGGGGGGGAATTAAGAAATTTTTTGCACTTTGCCCGAAAAATTTTATTCCGTTTTTTTTAAATTAGGCACCGTGAGAGAATATGAGACATATTTTGTCCCTTTTATGAGCAGTTTTGGCACAAAAAATGGCCAATTTTGTGGGATTTTTAGCTACGAATCTATGGTAAAGTGCTGCCGGTAGAAAATTTTGGTGAATTTTTCATAAAAATGGTATTTTAAAGGATGATTATGCAGAGCCGAGATGAAGGTGATAGCGGAAGTAAATATTAAACAATTTGGATGAATGTTAATAGATTTTGGCGGCAAAATTAGTTGATTTACATATTTTTTTTTTTTGGATTAATTTGCAAATTGTCGACTTAATGAGCGTCTCTGGCGGTGCCAAAGGCGTCGGCATGGGAAATTTTAGAAAATTCAGACACAATTTACTAAGAAAAATGAGCAAAATTTTCAAAAAATTTGTATATATTTCCCTTAATTTTATGGGACGGGGTGTGTGTACGTACCCCGCTTTTCCTCTCCCTCTCCCCCCCGCCCCCCTGGGGACTTTGGCACGCCAAATGCCAAAAGACAATTGGGCAAAATGGATGAATGAATTGAATGAGTACTAGTTGTTGTTGTGTGTGTGTGTGCTGCATAATGACGAGGAAGGAAATGAGGGGAAAAAATGTTAATTAAACCCTCGGGGGTGGGCGATGTTGCGTTTTGGGTGGGACGGGCACCGATGATGAAAGGATGCCGCCGCCGCCGTCTCCAACAATGACGCCGCGGGGGACGAAAGACGGACTCCCGCGGGGCACCACCAACAGCGGCTGGCAGCAATGAATTTTGGTGGGGAGTTAAAAGTAAATGACAGATGGATGGATGGGTGACATATATATACATACAATAGCGCAATAAATTGGAAAGCGGGGTGACGGGGAATCGAAGACGGGGGAGGGGAACGGGGAATGGAAAAACGGGGGAACGGGGAATGGGAGGCGGGGGAAGTGAATGGAAAAGTGGGAAAACGGGGGAATGGAAAAGTGGGAAAACGAGGGAATGGAAAAGCGGGTGAACCGGGAATGGGAGGCGGGGGAAGTGAATGGAAAAGTGGGAAAACGAGGGAATGGAAAAGCGGGTGAACGGGGAATGGAAAAGCGGGGGAACCGGGAATGGGAGGCGGGGGAAGTGAATGGAAAAGTGGGAAAACGAGGGAATGGAAAAGCGGGGGAACGGGGAATGGAAAAGCGGGGGAACCGGGAATGGGAGGCGGGGGAAGTGAATGGAAAAGTGGGAAAACGAGGGAATGGAAAAGCGGGGGAACGGGGGATGGAAAGCGGGGGGACGGGGAATCGAAGACGGGGGAGGGGAACGGGGAATGGAAAAGCGGGGGAACGGGGAATGGAAAGCGGGGGGACGGGGAATCGAAGACGGGGGAGGGGAACGGGGAATGGAAAAGCGGGGGAACGGGGAATGGGAGGCGGGGGAAGTGAATGGAAAAGTGGGAAAACGGGGGAATGAAAAGCGGGGGAACCGGGAATGGGAGCGGGGGAAGTGAATGGAAAAGTGGGAAAACGGGGAATGGAAAAGCGGGGGAACGGGGAATGGAAAAGCGGGGAATGTGAGGCGGGAAAAGGGGTAATGTCATGATTTCCTTAATCAACTATCCCCGAACTCCCTCCCCCGACATTCAGGCGATCCCCGGTTTAAATCTGGGCCAAAATTGGACCCGAATCACCCACACTTTGACCTTTCCCGTCCCAATCCCCAAAAGTGCCATGCCCCAAATGCCTTACAAAACTGTTGGCACAGACTTTTTATATCGGTGGAACGGCTGGCAACAATTTGAAAACAAAAAATTCAATTTTGCCCTATTAAAAATTAATTTCTAATTTGTATTAATGAGATGTGTGCCCTTTTTGTTGTCGCCGTCGTCGTCTTTTGTCGGCTTAAAAGTTCCCCATTTTACCGCTTCAATGTGTACAGTATGCTTTTCCACATTTTGTGCCCGAATTGAACGGCTGTCAGCAGTAAATTGAACGAATTTGAAGTGACAGATGGCAGACAAAGGAATGACTGAATGAGAATGCCATGGCATTTGGTACGGCACGTTAATTAAATTTGAATTTTTAATTTTGTATTTAATTTGGCATTGCGTGCCCGTAAAGAAGTTGCACTTGGCACAAATGCTTCACCCACCCACAATGGGTGGAAGTTGGGGGTAATTTGTAATTGGCTTCTCAAGTGAAATGGCACCAAAATTGCAATGTTGGCACGAGAAAATTCAAAATTGGCACAATGACAAAAAAAAATTTTTTTTTTGAAGAAATGATGAAAATGATACCTGCTGCTGGGCTGATGCTAATTGGCATCAATTAATAGGAGATTTTTGCGTCATTTTTTGTTGTGAAATGGTGACAATTTGATTTTGGGGATAGAATTTCAGACTGGTTTTTTGGAAAATTTTGGGAAATTTTTGATACATTTAGTTTTATTTTTAAAAAAAATTAGGCCTCGGTTTTGGGGGAAATTATGAGGTTTTTGGAAAGCTCCAAAGTCGAGAGCTTCGAATTTTGGAATCTGGTCGAAAAAATTACGTTTTTTCCGTTCCGTTCTGTTTTCAAATGCCTAAAATTTAAATTTAAATTTTTTTTTAAAATTTTTTTTTTTGCGGTTTTATCTAAACAATGGCTCATTTTTATCAGTTAGGCAGATCATGTTTGTGTGTTTATTTATCTCCAGCCGGAATCATTCTGCCTGGATAAGACCAAGATTGATCGGGCGGCGGATTTTGGGGGATTTTTTGGGGATGGCCTGGCCCTGGCATTGATTTGCTTTTTTTTGTTTTCATTTGCTGATCACATCACAAAGCCACCAAATCACGATAAACGGCGGCTCTGATCAGCTCAACACTGGACAAAACTTGAAAAGCCATCACTTTCCCCGCCGGCGGATGGATTTTGTTCGTCATCAATCGCTGCCCCCGGGGGAAAAGCCGTCCGGGGGGAGGGGGCAGGGAACAGCCGCTTCACATCAGATCCCTTGGGGCTAGTCCAACCGCTCAACACGACGAAGGTGGCCGGCGGTGGATGACGCGGACCGGGCCACATCCAATGCTGTGGGGCCAATTGCTTTCCAATCCCTCGACCGTCCCCCCGGGGGCCGCGAAATGTCCCAGTCCCCCAATTTTATATATACATTCGTCAACCGGGGGGGGGGGGCTAATATATTTATTTTGCGGGATAAATCAATGAATGGCGGGAGACTGGGGAGAGATGAAGCACCTTCCCGGAGAGGCGATGGTTTTATGGCCCCGCCCGGACCTCCGCCGACGTCCCCCGAGGGGTCATCGAATCGGCGAAACGGAGTGCCCAGCGGGGAGGGGGCGGCTAAAAAAGTACGATTGGTTTTCGAGGATTGATTGATTGATTTTGAGGATTCAACTTAATCGGAATTTGTGTCATTTAATGTCTGCCACCCAATAAATGTTTTGACAATTTTGCTATTCTTGACTCCGTTGGCACTCTTTTCGGCACATTTAGCCAAAGGGGGCGGGGGGGGGGGGGGGGTCTGGACAATCGGTCAGTGGACAATCCGTCAGTAGACAATACGTCAGTGAAGAACAATCCGTCAGTAATGGATTATCTGTCAGTGGACAATTCGTTAGCCAATTTTCTTTTTTTTTTGAGCAATTATTAAAAATTTTTGCGACTGCGATTAAATCGAATGGGTTTTACAACATTTCCAGTGCATTTAAAATTTTTCTATTAATGGTTTCAGCGAGAAAAACACGTTTAACATAATCAAAAACTTAACTTTGGTCATTAAATCATTATTAAATACATATTTAAAATTTTATAATTTTTTTTTCTAATAAGAAAAATTTTTAAACCCAAAATTTTTTATCAAGAAAAACTTTCAATTTTGGCGATCATTTTTGAGAAAAATTTTCAATTCTTATTCTCAATTTTATTACATTTTTAATGGAATTTTCGGGGAAAAAAACACCAAAAAAGGCACCAAAACGGCAAAATGCCAAAAAGGGCATTTAAGGCACGAAAATCCCGAAAAAAAGTATAATAAAAGTCAACGTAGAAGCCTCAAACCAAGTGGCAAATGCGTTTTTTGTGCTTAATAACTCATTCCTTTTATAAAATCAAATCAAATTATTATTTATTAAATTTTTTTCGATTTAAATTCATTTTTCTCATTATTTTATATAAAATCTTGCGTTTTAAAATAAAATTTGCTAACGGGTTGTTCACTTACGGATTGTCCATTTACGCATTGTCCGGGAGCCATTTTGGGGGCACAATAATGAAATTTGAATGCAACATTATGCCAATGGCGCCACTACCTACGGATTTGAAACAATGGGTGCCAATTGAGCATTTGGCCTTTTGTTTTCAATTCAAAAGATGGCTCGAGCACGAAATGTGACTTTGTGCCGGGAGTAGAAAAAATGGCTAATCTCGGGGATTTCGACCGTCACAAAAAAAATATTAAAAGTCCGTCCGCCCGCGTCATCGCCGGAGGGCATAAGCACCCCCCAAAATGGGGCGGCGGATTAATTGTGCGGCACAACGAATGGCTTATTGTGGCCCGGCACCCGTGCCGGGGCCAGGGCGAGTGACAGTCATAAAGAAACAAATGAATGAATGAATAATGTGGGAGCGGAAAGTTCATAAGAAGCACCCCCCCCCCTGTCCCGGCACATTGCCTTGAGCAAAAAAATGGAGGGATGGCACACGGACCCAAAATAATAGTAGGGGGCCGGGGGCGGCAAAATGAAAAATGTGTGTGTGTTGTGCCGTGCCGTTCCCGGAAGTGAAAAAGTCATTCATTAAGCCCCCCCCCCCCAACAAACACTTCATTCCTCCGTGCCCACTACGGCGCGGGAAGGAGGGATCTGCTGGTGGGGGAACGGCCGGCTGGCAGAAGAAGAAGAAGCGGCTGTCATTTATTTTGGTCGGCGGAAGCGGCGGCGGCACTTCATCAAAAGGGCAGAAGCACCGCCGGCGCATTAATTTGTGTTATTGGGGGGGGGGGGGGGCGGGGAGGGCAAATGCCACATTTTCGGGCATGGGGAAGGGGGAGCGACGGTTTAGTAATTCAAATTAATTTAATTGAAAATGGCTCTAAAAATGGCATCTTTCGTCGGAGTGGGCGGTTTGGGAGGCGACGACGTCAGACGTCACACACAAACACACAAAAAATGCCAATGAATTGGGCAGGGATCGGAAACGGAAGTGTTGTTGTTTGTTGCAGTTGTGCAGTGCCGGACGCTGTCGTCGGCACTTTTTGTTTGTTTACATTCGGCATGGATTTAAATTTTGAAAATTAAAAAATTTCGAAATTGGTAAATACCAGGGATATTAGCCAATCTCGAATGAACGAGATTCTCGGATTTGGGTTCCTAATTCCACGGAGGCTTTGAAACCCCCAATTTCAGGTGGCTGGAAATTTTTACGGTATAATTACAAATACAGTAATGAAACCCCTGGAAGAAATTTTTTAAAAAGAAAAGCGGTAAATTTAAAAAATTTCTTTTTATTATATCGTGGTAGAAATTTTGTGGGTTGAGAACAGGGCTGGCCGTGATCACGGATCACGGCTCACGGATCACGGAAATCACGGGGTTTTTGGGGTGCCGTGATCACGGTTCACGGGTCACGGATTTTTTTTGAAGCACCGTGATCACGGCTCACGGATTTCCGTGATTGGAAATTCAATCACGGCCAGCCCTGGTTGAGAACGAAAAACTTATCAATTCAATAAAACTACAGTAAGGTGGACCCCTCGAAAATGAATTTGTTTTTTTTTTAATGAAAATGGTAAATTAAAAAAAATTTATTTTCATCAATAGTAAAAAAAAAACTTTCAAGTTGTTAATCCACCAGGCAATAGAATATTTTTACACTAAAAATGCCGAATTTTTTTTTTTCTTGGCATAGTGTCGCTACAGTAATCAAAATTTAAAAAATATAAATTCATAATGCCGCCCGCGCCTTCAGTAGTACAGACAATGGAAAAGTGAGAAAATTCCCACAAGATTCATCAATATTTCACTGTTGATTGTGGTGAGAATGATGGTGCATGGTGAAAATGATGGCAAATATTGACGACACATCGCCACAAATAGGCGCCAAAAAGCAAATTCAAATCCAATTTTGGCGGCGCCGGCGGCGGTGGCGGGCCATACGTCCTATTTTTTCTCACCATGGCACACAAAAGGTGCCGCGGTCGGTCCCCCGCCGGAGGGCACGCACAAAAAATGAATCAAATTTCACCAAAAAATGCCAAAAAGTGCAAAAAATGAAGGTTTTCAAATTTAAAATTGATTCTACTGCTGTTTCTTTTAAAAGTGCAATTGTTGTTTGTATGGAAAAGAAAGTGCCAAAATGTGCGGACGAAAAACCCGAAAAATGCCAAAAATTGTAGAAAATCTTCAGGGCAAACATATCTTCTTTTAAAAACCCTTAAAGTCTAAGATTTGATTTAAAAGAAAAGATTTTCATAAATATTTCTCCGAAACGACGCGATAAAATTTTTTTTTGCCCTTCGGTTTCACTAAATTTCCCTTTTCCAAAATATTTTTTTGAACGGGAGGGAGGATATCCCCTTTCAATTTAGGGAAATTTGATTTTGTCAAAATTTTGTGTCCTACATGCCAAAAGCCAATAAAATTTCAAACATTTGGTCGAGTAGTTAAAAATTAAATAAAATTCTTACAAATAATGATATTTGAAAAGTCCTGGGTTTTTTCCAAGAAACTTTTAAGCTCCGAAAACACCCAAATTTATCAACAAAAGAAGATTAAGCATGAAAAAAAGAATTAAATAATCCAAAAATATACTACGAAAAGGTTAAATCCAACAATAAAACATTATTTATGGATTTTGAGCAAACATTTCTTTTCTAATTAATTAATTAATTAATTGTTGGCGCGACTGATCAGCTTAAGTTGGCAAACATCCGGGCTCACTTGATTGAACTTACATAATTTTGCGGGGATCGGATTTTTAGGTGCTTAAAATAGAAAAATGTAAATTTAAAAAATATTGAAAAAGTTCAAAAGACTAAAATCACGAAAACTCTATTTATTTATTTTATTTAATTTATTCATTTATATTTATTTGTTTAATAATTTATTTATTTTAATTTTATTTTTTATATTTATTTGTTTATTAAATTTTTTAATTAATTAATTAATTAATTTTTTTTTAAATTTTTTTTTATTTATCGTCTGTCATTTTATTCCCATTTTATTTTTAATTAATATTTTAATGTTTTGCTAAATTTTTCTTCTTTTTTTTTTACAATAAATTTATTTTTCGACTTTTTTTATTCCAATTTTTATAAAATTTTAATTTTGCTAAACATTTATTTTTTTATTGTTATTTTTATTTTTATTAATATTTATTTATCGACTGTTTTATTTCCATTTTTCAATTTAATTTTAATTATTTCTTTTTTTACAATAATTAATATTTATTTATTTATCGACTGTCATAATTTTCCCATTTTTAAATTCAATTTTTAATTAATATTTTGCTCTTTTGTCGTCATTCATGCGCACCATTTTCATTCTCTCAGCTCCACAAAATCTGTGTGTGTTGTAATTGTCGCGCGGCGACCTTCGCCAATTTTCTCCGCCCGCGGCGTCGTCGGCTGTCCGATCGATCATTTCGCCGGCTGTCCGATCGATCATTTCGCCGGCTGTCCGATCGCTTTGCCGCCGATTTATGAAAGGCCAAAAATTGAATCGATCAATTTGAACTTTTGTTTGTTTGTTTCATCCAAAATTTCGCGCACTTCCATTGTTTTGCCCGCGGCAGATGAATTAGCTCATTTTGATGCTTTGTGCGTGTGCTTTATCTCCTCCAATTTAAATTTTATGAACTCTCTGTTTTTTGAATAATTTGTCGTTATATTAAATTGCTGGATTTTTGTACTTTTATGATTAGGGATCGGATCGGATCTATAGGGAGATTTCCATGATTTTTGGCCTAAAAAAATTGTATTTTTTTTAGCTTCGTTTGATATTTCCATATTTTCCATAATTCGCATTTTTGTTTAATGTTCGGTATTTTCCCAAGAAAATTCGAAAATTACACCCCTAAAGAACAAAGTTTCAAGAAAAACACTCCTAAGACCGAATAATTTTGATAAAACAAAAATTCGAAAATTCTCAAAACTTTTTTCATGTTTAAAATTATTTTTTAAATAAATTTTACTTGAAAATTATTTTTTCTCAATGGGAACTTTTCTCAAAATTAACAGTTCGATACATCAAATATCGAATTTCTTCCAATGATTGTTTGATTTTAGCTTCAAAAATATGTAATGGTTTAAATTTTTTAGAAAATTAGACCTTTTTTTTAATGAAATTTTTGTCCATTTTTTGTCATTATCCGTATTTCAGGTCCCAAAAGCCTACATTTTCTCGAGTAGTGACCCGAGACCGAGATCTCAAATATCTTACTTCGACCATCTTCCACTTTTTCTCTTCTCTTAACTCTTTCCTCCCATTTCCATCGTCTTTTGGCATTAGCTTCCTTATTCATCTTTTGGATATATCCATTGCCCTTTCTTCCATTTTTGGCATTTCTTCCAACATCTTTTGGCATTTTCATCCACTACACTTCATCTTTTGGCATACCCATTGCCCTTTCTTCCATTTTTGGCATTTCTTCCATCGTCTTTTGGCATTTCTATTGCATTGCTTTTTCTTCCATTTTGGTATTTTTCCATTATCTTTTGGCCTTTTCATCCATTATACTTCATCTTTTTGGCATATCTATTGGCCTCCCTATTAATCTTTTGGCATTTATTCCAACATCTTTTGGCACTTTCATCCATCCTAATGCATTTTTTGGCATTTTCATCCACATCTTGTGCCCTTTTGGCATACCAATTTGCTTCCCCTCTCATCATACTTCACTTCCCCCTCCCCCATTCTCGAGTACTGTTCGTCCTTGTCCTTTATCTGTCACTCTCGACCCCCTCTCTCCCGCCCGTCGTCCGTCCGCCGTTCATTCATCGATCAGCCAGCTGCTTTACGAGAACGATTACCCCCCCCCCCCCCCGCCTCCCCCCAATTCCCCCAATTTCCCGTTACAATAATCGATTTGTCCTCCTCCCATTTTTCAATTAGTCACAAATTTATTTTTTTTCAATTTCATCATCACACATTACACATCCCTTTTCCATTTTTATCTCATATGTTTATCCTTCCATTTTATCTGCTGACCATACAAATTCGTGTGCCATCCGATTTTGGCATTTTTTAAAATTCATTTTGGCACTTTTTCATTTTGTTGCGCCGCCCAAAAGGAATTTTTTTATTTTATTTTTTTCTTAATTTTTAAACTTGTTTTTGAATGGAGAAATGAACTCGCAGTTGTGTAAAACAAAATTACATAAATTCCTTTAAAAAATGTAAGAAAAATATTTTTTTTGGCGGTGAAAAAAAAAAGGAAAAAATATTTTTTGGCAAAAAAAAAAATTGTTTATGGGGCGATTGATATGAGTGAATAGGAAAATGTTTCTTATCTTTCATACTTAGTTTCTTTCATCTTCCTAATTTGGAGAACAAATTGACATTAAATTGTTTATTTATTAGACGAATTAATTATCATTAAACTGTTAATTAACTAATTAAATTTAATTAAATTTCGCATAAATAAATTAAATTAATTTTGTCAATTTTTAAATTTTTGGCCAAATTATTGGAAATAATTTTACATTCTTTTTTCTTTATCTTTTAAATTTCGCTATCTATCAATGTGATCTAAATGAGTCATACTCTAAGGAAGAAGAAAAAAAAAGTTAATTACCCTAATTAACCGCTAATAAAATGGCTAATGAGAAACAACAGCAGCAGACGGCTGTGACCAATCCAAAACAGTCATCCGCTTCATCATCCTCAGCATCATCGTCGTCATCAACGGCACAGCCTGGCGAGGGCCAAACAGAGGCCAATAGCGCGCCAGCCAGCTCAGCACCGCGACGACCGCCCGACCCGCCGAAAATTCCACCGCCGCCAACTGAGCACCCGCCACCGTACACGTAATTTTTAGGGCTTCTAAGATAAAAAGTCTCGAGTTCTCTCGGAAAACATTGAATCTTGAGTCTCGAGCAGCTCTACTAAACACTAAAGAGACAAAAATTGTACGGTTGGCTCTCCGTTGGCACTATAGCCTGGCATTTAGAAAAATTGGGACCGGCATTCAGGATCAGGCCAAGAAAGGACTGTAGCGGGATTCAAATCCCGGTTTTGCCGGGAATTCCGAGCGCCATTTTTTTGCCTGAGATCCCGGCCTGGATTTGGGGTTTTTCCAAAATGAAAAATTCAAGTAAAATTTTTAAAAATGTGTGACAGAGTCATTTTTAATATTTGTATTACCATTAATTGGAAAATGCCGAAAATTGACGGATAAATGGATGAAAAAATTATTTTAAGCCCGTTTGGAGGACAGTCAGCTTCGCTGATCCCTTCGACGGCACAAAATGGCGAGAGTGGCACAGCGGCACAGAGTCGGGCCAACCGGAACAGAGTGATACAGGCACCAGGTAAATTGGAGTTATTGATGCTTAATGAGAATTTCGGTTTGGACGAAAGAAAAGCCTCCTTTTTATTACCCCCCCCCCCCTCCCCCCCATAGCCACGGGGTTAAGCATGATCGACTTTTTGGGGAATTCAAAAAATATACCCTTGAAAATCGAAAAATTTTGAATGTTTTATAAGAACTTTTGAAAAAAAAATTGTTGATATAAGAAAAAAAATTTTTGCAATTGTCTAAAAACGCTCCTTAGTCATTGTTTTGGTTTTTTTTAAAGTCAATTCTGAATTTTTTACATAATTTTTGGCATTTTTTGAGGATTCAAAGTCATTTTTACTAGTTTTTAAGGCATATTTTAATGCATATTTGGGCATTTTTCGGGTTTTTATGGCATAATTGGGGGATCTTTAGTGCATATTTTATGCGCATATTTGGCATTTTTTAATGGATACAACTTATAACCCTACTCATTAGGGTGAAATTTTTAGTTTTTTTTTTTTATAAATGAAAGTAACCCCGGTAATAATACTGGAAAGGCACAGCGAAAAAATCAAAATTTTTGTTTGATTATTTAACACAGAATTTTAAGAAAAATTCTGATTTGTTATCCACATTAAATTTAGGCCTGCACAAAATTAGAAATGTGAAAGTGAATGTTATCAAATTTTATAACAAAAAAAAAAATAGAAATCTTTAAGCCTTGGAAAATTTTTGGTTTTTCAACTAAATTGAAAAGAAATTCTCTCAATTTTTCAAAAAAAAAAATTGAACTCCAGTTTTCTTTTTCTTTCGCAGGTTGGCGCAAATATGGACGCCATTTGACGCTGCGCAACATTCTGATCGGTGCCGGTGTGCTGATCGGACTGATCATTTTCTGCTTTTTTGTCCATTGGGCCAACAAATCGGACGACGCGATGCGCCGGGGTCGAGAACCGTTGGACGGCACGCACAAAACGTTGCGCTGGACGCACAAAGGCATGGGCAAAGTGAATGGGAAACGGTGGGATCAATTAATTAATGAGTAAATTTAAAATGCGGGAAAACAATTAATTAATTTATTTTTTTAAAATTTAATTTGGAATAAATTATTAAAAATAAAATAATTTTATTCAATTAAATATAAAAGAAAGAAAAGAAAAATTATGAAGCAATATAAAAGTAAAAAGTTAATGTTTTGAAATGAATCTTTTTCATTTGATTATAATAATATTTCGAAAATAATAATTTTAATTTAAGAATCAGCTAAAATAACCTAAACATACTTTCAGAGCAAGAATTCTATTTTAATGTTTTCAAATATTTAAATTATAAAACGCAAAGATAGTAATTTAAATGTAAATAAATATATATTTTTTCAATAAAATATTTATTTCTTAATTAATTTTTAATAAAAAAAAATTTGAAAAAAGAAAAGCAAAAGTTAAACAAAGAAAAGATACATATGTATATGTATTTATTTAAATTAAAATAATAAAATAATTATCCAAAATACAAATATAATTTAAAAATTATTATTAAATTCTATTTTTTGTTCCTTTTTTGCAGCGATCGGATCAGTTTTGACAAGGCGGAACGGGCTGTGATTCTTTCCGAGTTTGACATGGACACCAAATTACTGCAGGCGGAATATGTACGGTTGGACGATCATTTGGCCGGATTTGCACCGTAAGTGTGCCAAGGAAAATGATGGCACAAGCAAAAGTGGGCACATTTTAATTATTATTTTTTTATTGCCCCATTTTTTGTTGGCGTTTCGTAAAATTCTGAAATTAGGCGTTTCTAATTTTGCGGACTCGCTCAGTTCGGCGGCCCCAGTATGTTTTTTCACGATAGCTTTTTATTTGGCATCCAAATCCAACATTGTTGGTTATCATTCGAAAGCTCTTCACATGCTCTATTAGCCTTACAAAAAGCGAAAAGATTTTCAAGCCTCGACAAAGGTTTTATTAAGAAAAAAACTTACAAAATTTTCGACTTTTCGCAATTTTCATGTATAATTTTTTTTGGTAATTGTCTAATCACGAAGCAATAGCTTAGAAAAAGCTTTTAAACATTATTAAGCTTTCGAGTGATAACAATATTGTTGGATTTGGTTGGCAAAGAAAAAATTTATACAAAGTTATAGTGGAAAAACATGCTGGGGCCGAACTGAGGTAAACCGTAATTGTGCTCTAAACATATTTAAATTCATGATATCATTTTTGAAAGGTTCATACATGAAAGGGGGGGGGGGTCAACCGAAATTTTTGCGAAGGGGTCTGGAGGGGGGGGGGGGGGGGTCGAGGGGGGGGGTCAGCGGCCAATTTTGCGAAGGGGTCCCGGCCATGTAAATCGGTGACCTTTTTTTTTTTTTTTTTGCTTTTCCAAAGCACTTTTTTGCGACGGGCTTTTTTCAAGAAAATTTCGCGAAAAGGGGGGACGGCGGTGCCGGTAGGCGCCGCCGGGGAAAAATTTTGAAAATTTGAGTGCAATTTGTTAACAGATTTTCACCAAAAACTGCCGAATTTTGTGATTTTTTTAGCAAGTGGACGACTTTTTTTGTTTATAAAAAAACGTTTTTTTTTGCGGCGCAGTTTTGAAAAAAAACTTTTTGGGGATGGGGGGGGGGGGGGTTCGGCGGCGCCGATAGGCGCCGCCGGAAATTTTTTTGTAATTTTAATGCTATTTATTAGCTGATTTTGTCTAAAAAAATGACCAAATTTTGAGATTTTAGGCTAATTTTTTAAGAAAAAAATAGGATTTTGGGGGGGCCGGCGGTGCCGGTAGGCGCCGCCGAGAAAAATTTCAGAATTTTAATGAATTTTGTTAAGAAAATAGCCAAATTTTTCAAAAATTTTCCTCTTTTCCCCTTCGCCGGCGACCCCCCCCCCCCCACCTCTTTTACACCGGCCCCCCCTCGATGCGAAGGGGTCCCCCATTTTGGGGCACTTTGCGGGCGAAGGGGGGGGGGGGGGGTCGACCCCCCCCCCCCCTTTTTCATGTATGGAAAGGTTCTAAGTTTATCTATTAAAGTGCAAAATTCAATAAAAAAAAATTGTCAATTTTCAAACAAATTATGGTTAAAAGTCCAAAAATTTAGGCAAATCATGAATTTCTTTCATTTTTTGGGTGTTTCTTTTCGACAAAAATTTCATTTTTTAGGAACCTAATTAATTAATTGGCAACCTTTTCGTTTATTTGTTACATTTTTGGTTTTTAAAAACCTATACAATTAACATTTTTTTTTAAATTTACAGGCTAATGAACAGCATTCAAAGATTATTTTGATTTTCTATGTCTTTTTTTTTTGTCCAAATTAAATTCCACCAAGGCAATTAAGAACTTTTTAATAAAAATAAAATTTCTTATTTTTTCTAAAATTTGTATTTTTTTAAATTTGCATTTCTCACATTAAGGCATATTGCATTCAATGCCACCAACAATTGGCCAGATAAATTTGATGACTGTATGCGATTCTCGAAAAAAGTGATTAGTGCCATTTAAAAATTTCAATTTTTGCCAAAATTTTCTGTCCATTTTGAGTTGGTCTGCTGTTCGACGCCAAGCACAAGTGATCAGCACCAAACAAAATGCTTCTTACGTGATGAAGGTGTTTGATTAATTTAAATGCCGAAACTCGTCAGGTTTAGGGCCAAAGTGCCAACCCTAATCGGAATGCCTGATCAATTCTGATCAGCCAAATCGGCACTGCCTCTGATCAGAGCGCCAAACCAATTTGAGAGATCAACCTGATAAGAGTGCCAAACAAAATTGGGACCTAAATTGCCCGATAAATTCTGATCAGATGGGTGAACCAAATCGGGAGCGCCCCTGATCACAGTGCCAAACGAACTCGGGACTGGGTCTCGTAGAAATAAATCTCGAATAATGAAAATTGTGAAAATTAAAAATTCTTATATCCAATTTTTGAACAGACTGATCATTGACTTAGAACTTATCCCTGATTTATCGGAGCAAAAAATATCTTGGATATAGAAGTCTCGGGAGAACTGACGAAACAATTCCGAGACCCAAAAAGTCGGAATTCCGTTACAAAAATTTTTCACAACTGCCATACTCCCTAACCCCAACCCCTATAAAAAATTGTTTTGAAACCAATCGTAGGTCCAACCCTTGGTCTCATTCATACAAACGGTCCTCCTGCTGGTGCCCATTCCCGATGGCCAATCCCGGCACTAATTTTTGTAAACAAATTTGCAGGCCGTCAATTTGTTGCGGTCGCTTCAATGTTCGACTTTTGGCCCCGGTGGCAATCGCTGGCGGACGGCGCCATGCTGTTGGTGGTGCAGAATCGTCAACATCAAGCAGTGCTTGACCTGAAGCGCAACATGTACGTGCTGTTGTTGCCCCTATGAGACAAAAGCGGAAAAACTGGGGAAGCAATTAGTGCATTTTGTTGGCAAGCAGATTTTTTGTGCCAAAAAAATTCCTTTTTTTTTTTCGGCAAAATTATGTGTTAGTGGGACGGGTGGGTGGGTGTTCTTAGTTTTTCTTACAAAAAATTTTTCATTTCTGGGGGAGGGAGGTGGGATGCGTGAAGCTGCTGATGTCCCCATGGCCAATTTAAATGGGGGCAAATTGACCCGGCTAATTGGTGCTATGTCGTTATATAAAAACCATCAAATGAAAAATTTCAACAAAAAATTGCCTATAACTTTTGTCTAAATCAACCAAATAAAAAATTCTTGAAATCATTCGATAGCCTTAAGTGTCCTCTATTAGTTCACCTAAATTGCAAAAAATTTGGCTAAGTCTCAAAAAAGTTATGACCGAATATGTCAGAAAACCTGGTCCCTTGAATACTTTTGGCGATAACTTTATTCAAACTTTTGCAATTTAGGTAAGCTAATAGAGAACTGCTAGGGCTTTCAAACCAAAAATGTTTATTTGGTTGACTTAGACAAAAGTTATGGGCAGTTTTTTAATGAAAATTTTCATTTGATGGTTTTTATATAACGACATAGCACCCGCTAATTAGTGCCGTTCAATTGCTACCGATGTGGCCGTCTTGCCATCTTTTTCCACCATTTTTGATTTAGATTATCTGAATTCAATCATTCAGGATTATTCACCAAGGTCATCTACTGATCTGGAAAATGTTTTTAAATTAAATAGTCCGTTTTGTTTTGTTTTTTGACAAATGGCCCGGAGTTTTAGCAAAATGTCATTTTTTCGCTCTTTCGATGGCCCGATATGCGTAACAAAAAAATTTTTAGCTTTATTTTAAGCTTCTTTAGCTTTATTTTAAGCATCTAGGGTCCTTTTTAGATATTTTTTGGTACTTTTTGCAAAAAATGACTCTGATCAGTGATCAATGAATGATCAGCCAACCGTTTAGACTTTTGCCGATCGAAGAGCATCGACTGCCGCATGGCTACATCTCGCAAGGCTTCTACTTCTACACGGAGACTGCTGATGGGCTTGCCGAATTAGGTGTGAGCAGACAGAAAATTGAAATTTTTGAGATTTGGTCCTTTAAAATTTGGTTTTTTTGGTTTTGTCAAATTAAACAAAAAACAAAATAATTTCAAAAATAAATGGATTTTCATATGAATTCTATAAATTCTCCAAAAATCCCAAATATGGGAAAAATGAAAATATGTATAAAAAAGTACGAAAAGACCAAATAGTATATAGAAAAATGTTTCTTTCTATTTAGAGCATGGAGAATTCGGGAAAAAATGTGTTTAAATGAAATTCACAGCCCTACAAATTAGGTCATTTTTATGGCATTTTGTGCCAATTTTTCACTCTTTGATGAAAAAAATGCGGGCGGATTAAAAAAGGTTTTCAGGGGAGTAATAAAATATATTAAAAAATATAATATTTTTTCATTTTTTGGGAGTTTTCCGATTTAATCGCCAATAAATATTTGGCATTTCGTTTTTTCAGTCCGTGTTGGCGAAACGTTGCGCATCTGCGAGTACATTCGCACCCGGCAAGGTGACGCTGACCATGGCTCGTACGTGCTGAAGGACCGCCCAGCCCATTGTCGTCAGATGCCATTCCCGGTGGATGTTGAGCTGTCCCGGCGGTTGTTCTGCGCGAACACGTTGTACACCGCGGTGCTTCAGTTTGGGCACATGCCCGGCGGGCAAGGCGTACTGCACTGGCACTTCAGGGCAAGTGCTTGTTCCGTAGTTCAGAGTTATTCTTCGTTTCTCAACCGACTCTCACAAAACGGGCAAATTCTCGGTCTCGATGACTTATGGAGTCACTTCTCGACTCTCGGGTTCAAATGAAATGTCTCGGGATAAATTCTCGATGTCGAATCACGCGGCAATTTTTGCCCGGCCGGGGTCAATTATCAGTCTCGACTCGGGGTCAATTCTCGGGTCTCGACTCCCAAGGCAATTCTAAGTCTCGCATATAATTTTCTCTACTCTCGGGGCCAATGGGATTAATTCTCAGTCTCGACTCCCATCGAAAGAAATTGGGCTAATTCTCGCATCTTGACTCTCAGAAATCGAAGCAATTCTCGATTAGACTTTGACCTGCAATTTTCGTCTCTCAGTTACTCTCGGGGTCAACGAGATCAATTCTCGGTCTCGGCTCTCCCAAATTGGCCGCAATTCTCAATCTCGACTCTGGGTCAATTCTCGGATCTCGACTTTCAGAAATTGTGCTATAACACTCAGGTCTCGGCTCTCAGAAATCGGGGCAATTCTCAGTCTCGACTCTTGGTCAATTCTCGGATCTCGACTTTCAGAAATTGGGATTTGTTGACTCTCAGAAATCGGGGGCAATTCTCAGTCTCAAATCCCGAAGTTAAATTTTCACTCACTCCCGGGGGCAATTTTCGCTCTCTCAAATAAAAAAATACAACAAAATTACTAATTCGTTTTGTTCCTGCAGCTCCAATTCGACTCCTCCCCAACACTGTACAGTGCACATGACGAATTGGCCGAGGCGCACAGCGTCGATCAGATGGAGATGAACTGTGGCGAGACCAATGTGGACCTGTTTGCGCTGAATGACCACGAGTTGCACCTGTTCCAAGTGCATTTGCCGACCGACGAGCGCAACGAACACATTGGGGGTCATTAGTGTTGCTAATGATGCTCGAGAGTCTCGAGAAATTCCCGCTTTTTCGGGAGATATTTTATCGTCAGAAAAATTCGACCAAATTTCGGGGTAACGTGTGTCGAGAAAATCGGGAAATTTTGTTCCATTCTCGAGCATCATTAGTGGACAACAGCACTGACCAAACAAATGCACACAGAGACAAAATATTTGATTGGAAATTCATTTCAATTACCCCTTAATTCTTTATAATTAATTTTGATTCCGCCTTTAATTAATGTTTTACATATTTTACAACCTTTTTTTTAAATTGTCTCTTTGGAAATTCATTTTTAATGGCCTTTATTTAATCAATAAATATAAATTTATTTTTGAAAATTTTCATTGGAAATTGACACATTAAAACACTTTCTCTGATCGGTGATCAAAAAGTCGCGCAATTTTTCAAAATTAAAAAAGAAACATTGCGATACAAAAGTTTGATCACTGATTAAATAATCTCTAAAAAAGTTTGATTGAATTAAATTTTACATCAGTTTGTTTGAACAATGCTTTCTATACTTGGTCTTAACAAAAAATCCAATTTTCATCACATGCTTTGATATCTGATTAAACAGCTTCTAAACTTGGTCTGATTAATGCAGAACTCTCTCTGATCAAACAATCCATCCCTCAAATTTTTGATCAATTTCATTTTTTAGTTTGGTTCGATTCAGAAACAAAATTCTCTGATCAATTCTACTCAGAACTCTTTGATCATTGATCAAACAATCCTTCCCTCAAATTTTAATGAAATTCTCAATGTTTGATCTTTTATAAATGTTAAGCACATTTAGGGCTTTCAAATGATGCCAGATTTTCTAACTTTAACTGACTAAGAAAAAAGTTATAACATTTCAAATTGTCGGCGCCGAAAGAGCCCGCGGCGAGTTGACCCCGACCCTTTTATATGATTACCCAAAATTCTTTGATCGTTGATCAAACAATCCTTCTCCAACCAAAATTTTGATCAATTTAACACAATCAATCCCTCACCACCTCTGCTCCTCAATTTTTGATCAATCTGAGTTTTCGGCTCATTTAAGTGCACAAAATAAACAAACAAACAAACAGACAAATAAAAAACGGCCCCCATTCAATGAGTTCATTTTGGCCGCCATGTCGGATGAGATCGAATGCCATTTTTTGCTAGCTTAATATTATATTGACAATTCAAAAACAATTTTTCCTCTGTAAGAGGCTGCATGGCGCTAGTTTAAAAGCGGGGTCTTTTGAAATTTTTTTCAATTTTTTTTGGTCTAATTTTTTTTTCTTTATTTCGATGTAGGATTTGTTTTTTTAACAGATGTACGCATTTCACGCTATTTAATAAATTGAAAATAATTTTTAAAAGAAAATTTGGCACTAATTAAAAAGTGACAGCTTTTGAATTTAAAAAAAAACCATAGGGGGAAGGAACCCTTTTGTTTCGCAAAATTTTTGAGATAAAAAATATTTTTATTCGCCATAATCGTGCTGTAATGCTTAATATTTATCATTATGAGTAAAAGCAAGAAAAAAAATTTAGACCAAAAAAAAGTAAAAAAAAAAAAAAAAATTCAAAAGACCACGCTTTTAAACTAGCGCCGGCTGCATTATCGGTTCACAGAATCTTCATTTTTTTTTTTGTATTTCCCCTTTAAGAATTTTTTATTTATATATTCGGACAGTTCAACATTTGACAACATCCGGCGGATGAAGACAACAGCGACCGAAGTTAAAAGGTTTTCAAGCAGCTATGTATTAGATTTTTTCTAGGGGGCACGGAAGCTGAGTATTGTTGAATTGGGTAGGATCTTCGCTGCAATTATGGGTACGTGGATTTACGTAATGAAATTCTGTCATAAATGGCCTGATTAGGATTCCCTCAGTTCAATCCTTAATTGGTTTCTATTTAGAATAACCGCGCGAATTCCTTGAAAATAAGAAAGTCAATTTTCTGTAATCTTTGGTTTGTCCCCCCCCCCCCCCCCTCCCCATTTTGAGAAAAAATTTTTTTTTTACTCAGCTAGTGTCCCCTATAAAAAATCTAATACATAGCTGCTTGAAAACCTTTTACTATCCGAATATATAAAAAAAATTGCTTAAAGGGGGAAAATACAAAAAAATGAAGATTCTGTGAACCAATAATGCAGCCTCTTACAGAGGAAAAATTGTTTTTGAATTGTCAATATAAATTAAGCTAGCAAAAAATGGCTTTTGATCTCATCCGACATGGCGGCCAAAATGACAGAGCAGCGGAAGAACACCTAAGGCAATTGCAGGAGGGCATTTACCAATCAGCATTCAAATATGATGCTTTGTATTGTGATATTCTAACACCTCCATTCATCTACACAAAAAATTCAAGGTCTACACTTCAAGAAATCCACTCGATTAGCAAAATCACGCCTTTAAGATGATCCAACAAATGCACCAACGAGTTTACCGTGAGCCCAGAGATGCGGGCCGTCTCCGAACATGTAATGTGATCGTCCGTGACCACATTCCGGTCGACTACCGGCTTGTGCCGTTGAAGATGGCCGAGCTGATCGAGTGGTTCAAGAAGCAGGAACATAAGCTCGGCGTCATTCAGCTAGTCGCCGAAATGCACTATCGCTTAGTACATGTTTAAAATTAAATATTCAATAATAAGTGAAAACGCATTGCATTAGGTGTACATGCATCCATTCCGCAACAATGGTAGATGTGCCCGCCTATTGGGGAATTTCGTCCTGGTCAGAAAAGGATTTAACCCCATCATTCTGAGGGAACGGATGCTGAATTGTAAACAAAACGCCAAAATAACAAATGTTATTTAAAATTTAAATTTATGTGTTCAGTTTGTGCATTTCAGTATTTTGTATGAATAAATTCCCCTTAACTTAATTCCTCCCCTCCTTTGTAATTTATTGTATACATATTAATGAATTATCTTCCATTGTTATTCTCTTTATTGTAATTATTATTTATTAATGTGTGCATTAATTGAAATTATTTTATTGCGTTTTCAAATTAATAGGGACCGGATTTATATGGACAAGAATCAAAATATGGATTATAATTAGTAGGGCTGCTAAAAATATGTACAAAAAGTGGTCCAAATATGTACATAAATATGTAAGAAAAATCCCAAAATATGTACAAAAAACCCCAAATATGTAAATAAATTTTTTAAATGGTTCTTTTTTTAAATCCTCTTAAAGTATGAAATAGAAACAAAATGCCATAAAAATTACTTAAATAGCCTTAGAATCACCTTTCGTATTTTAAAAATTACTTTTTTTGGAATTTTTCATGGATGTTTTTTCACTATAAATTTTCAAAATTTCTCGAAATATTTAAAAAAATATGAAAATATGTACAAAAAATTTGCCGAAATTTTGAATTTTTTTTTGAGTTTTTCCAAAAATTTCCGTAAAAAATCCTCAAAATATGTAAAAAAATGAAAATATATATGAAAAAATCCAAAATATGTACAAATATGTAAGAAAATCCCGAAATATGTAATATGTATAAAAATCGCGAAATATGTAAAAATATGTAAATAAAAGTCCCGGTTTTTGTACCCAAACACAAAAAAGAAAGTGTTTTTCCTGCTATTTAGAGCATGGAGAAGCCAGGAAAAAATATATATTTACATAAAATTGGCAGCCCTAATAATTAGGGATGATATATCGTTGCTAAAAACTGCAAAATAATTAATTTTTAGTTTCTAAAAAACCCCCAAAATAGTTGCTAAAATGGGTAAATAGTTGCTAAAAAGTTCCGAATTTAGGGACGTAAAATGACAAAATTTATTAAAAATGTAAAAAAAAATAGGCCAAATCAGTATTGAGATAAATAAATAAATAAATTTTGGAGGTGAATTATCGAGAAATTTTTCATTTCGCAGAGGTGTGTTTTTGAAAATTTTCTGGTCGTTTCTTAGGGGTGTATTTTTTGAAAAAATTTTAAGTCGATTCTTAGGGTTGTATTTTCGTTTTTATTGCATTTTTGTTAACAAATTCTGGGCAAAACGCCAAATAGTTGAAAATAGTTTTGTTTTCAAAAATTTTGTAGTTTTTTAGTTGCTAAAAATAAAAAACTAGAAAATAATTGCTAATAACTCGAAAAGTAGCTTAACAACAGCCGAAAAAAAACATGTTTTTCGTGCATTTCAGGCCACGGGGAGCTCAGGAAAAAATAGTGAAAAAACTATAAATATCATCCCTAATTTAATATGGACGAAAATCGCAAAATACTGAATCGGATTAGAATTACGCACAAAGCATCACATAATGGCGTTGCTTGCGGAACCGCTCAGTTGGGCCCCGGCACGTTTGGGCCCCAGCGGGTTTTTGGCTATAACTTTTTTCTTTGTCTGCCAAATCCAACATTCTTGGTATTATTCGAAAACCCTAAGTGTCCTCTATTAACCTGCTAAATTTCGAAAAATTTCGTTAAGGTTCAAAAAAAGTTATGGCCAGAAGCATTCAAAAAACCAAATTTTCCAACCTTTTTGACCATAAATTTGTTCAAAATTGACGTATTTTTTTGGAATCTTGCAGGCTAATAGAGCATCTGAAGGGCTCTCGAATGATACCAAGGTTGTTAGATTTGGTTGGCAAAGAAAAAAGTTATAGTTCAAAAACATGCTGGGGCCCAAACGTGCCGGGGCCCAACTGAGGTAGACCGGTTGCTTGCAAATGTGGCACTTTTTGAGCAATTAAATGGTAACTGTATTGTAAATTTGATGTTTAAATTTGTTACATATTTTGTTTGATCATTGATTTCTAGACTTGATCATAACATGGAAACTCAATTTTGACCAATTTTGATAAAACAGAATTCTCTGATCATTGATAAAACAATCCATCCCTCAAATTTTGATCAAATTCAATTTTTTACTTTGGTCTGATTTAGAAACAAAATTCTCTGATCATTGATCAAACAGTCCGTCCCTCTCCCAACCAATTTTGATCAATTTAACACATCCCTCCTGCCCACTTCTGCTCCTCCATTTTTGATCAATCAGAGTTTTCGGCGCATTTAAGGGCACAAAATAAACAAACAAAACAAACAGACAAATAAAAAATGCCCCCTCCCCCCCTCACCATTTTCTACAGCGATTGCTTTTTTTCGGTGGCCCCCGGGGGCAGAAACCGGTTGTTGTTGTTGTTGCCACAAAAAGACGAGCGTTTTTTCCTCCCACCAGAATTTTGTGTTTGAAAAGGGTGTGAAGTGGGGGCCAGCGAAACATTGTTGTGTAATTTGATGGAACAGGACAAAAAAAAAGGGGGGGGGGGTATTAAATTGCCGGAAGGGGAAAGCAGGGAAAAGCAGTTTAAAAGGAAAAGCGTAATGAATGAATTGGACGGTTCAGCGCAAAAAAAAAAGAGGGGGAGGGGAAGTCATAAAGTCACATCACATGGGTGGTCTAGAAAGAAAGGGGAGAGAGAGAGAGGGGAAGAGAGCGAGAGACAGAGAGAGAGAGAGATAGGGAAAGAGGGAGAGGGGGAAGAGAGAGAGAGAGAGGGGGCGCGAGAGAGGAAGAGAAAAAAAAGAGATGGGAGGGAAGAGAGAGAGGGGGGAAGAGTGAGAGAAAGAGAGAGGGGGGGGGGAGAGAGAGAGAAAAGAGAGAGTTGGAGAGAAAAGAAGAGAGCGAGAGAGAGAAAGAGTGAGAGAGGGAAGAGATGAGGGCTGAACTTCAAAAAATGAAAATTGATCAGCAGCTAAAATGATCAAAAAATAATGAGAAGAGAGAGAAACAAATTGTCCAACAATCAGACACTACAACAACAAAAATTGATCACAGAGTCAAAACCAAGAAGGAGGACAGAGAAAGAGAAAACAGGTGTCAGAGATGGCAAAAAGGGCGTGTCCACTTATGTGTGATGGATGACTTATGACATTTGAAAAGCCTATTCTTCTACATATGTGTTGCGCCCAAGGGTGAACAATTTTATAGTTTCTATTGGAGCGTGGTGATTGGGACGACGACGTATTTTTGGTCCGCCCATAGTTTGATCAAAAAATCACACACATTCCTTTCGTAGTATGTGATCAATGATCGGAAGAGAATGGGGAGTGATTTGGTGCTGGGACGTTAGTCAAAAAACCGTCAAATGGAAAATTTTTGACAGAAAATTATTCATAATTTCGCCCAAAATGAACCAAATTTTAAACAGCTTGATATCATTCGATAGGCCTAAATGTTTTCTATTATTCTGCAAAGTTTCAAGAAATTTCGTTAATTTTCAAAAAAGTTATGACGAAAAATGTCGGAAAAACTTGGGTTTTTTAACTTCTCAGGTCATAACTTTTTTGAAAATTAACGAAATTTTCTTGAACCTTTGCAGAATAATAGAAAACATTTAGGCCTATCGAATGATATCAAGAATTTCAAATTTGGTTCATTTTGGGCGAAGTTATGAATAATTTTCTGTCAAAAATTTTTGATTTGGTGGTTTTTTTTTTATTAACGTCATAGCACCCACCCCTGCTGATGGTGCGAACAAAAAAAGGGAGTGATGGAGCATTTTGTCAAATTTTGTTTGAATTTTTACACAATTAATTAATAATTATGATTTTTGCCCTTCATTAATATTGTTTGGGCGGTGCCCGTCTGGTCTGATCACTCAGTCTCTGATCATAACTCTGTAGAATATAAAATGATCAAATGAGAGGGTATTTGAAACTTTTGCTTTTCAATTTCAGATTTTCAAGAGTTTTGATCATTTGTTTAGTGGTAAGCATGATGATTTCCGATCACTCGATGACTCACTATGATCACTATGTGATCAATTGATTTCGATCCAACCCTAACTATTTGATGACTTTAAAAAATTCGTCATCTTTAAATTGTTTGCCCTCAAATTGATGTAAATTTGATCACCTTTCCGATATTCATCCAAATCTGATCACATTCCCGATCGTTCTCTCTCACATTTAACTGTACAGTCAAGGGCTGATCATTTTAAAAGCTGCTTTTGGTTTTTCATCAATCACAATTCCCAATCATTTTTCCTACAATTCCATTCGCATTCCGATTATCATTTTCTGATCACTCAATCACAGCTTTTCACACTAATGGCTCCTCTGATCAGCTTTCAACAGCAGAGCACATTGATCACTTCCCCGCCCGGTCGGATCGTCCCTTCCGATCACCCACACACTGACCAGTGGCATGTGTAAACAAAGGGCACACAAATCACCCACCGATCAGCCGAGCATAAAAATGGTTGCGCAACCGAATGAATGGTGAATTGAATGAATGACCTCAACCCAAATAAAAGCACAAAAAATAAAATTCAAACCACCCAATTCCACTAGTACAAAACATAAACTCGATGATCAGAGTGGGTGATCAGAGTGGGGAGGGGAAGAAAAAGGTGCCCAATAAATCACGCGACAAAACTACGATGATCTGAAGCAATTAAAATGCGCAAAAATTTGGGTTGATCACTCACTCATTCATTCATTACATTGGAGTGTACTAAATTGAGTGCGTGGGGCGTGATCAGAGTTTTTATCAAAGTTTAATTAAATCAATCATTTTACAAAGCCTCAGGCAATTCATATTGTCTCTGGTCACTGGCAAATTTTGTTCGGATTAGCGATCAGTAAGACCATCCGACAAAACATTTTTGTCTCTGATCAGTTGAAAAAGGCTTATCACTTTTACAGTATCCGGCAATAATTCACTTGAAAAATCCCCTCCTTGTACAAATATTGTCTCTGAAAAGCAATTATTTGGTCACCAATTCCTTCCGGCAATTTTTTTTGTCTCTGATCACTTGAAAAATGCTGATCACTTTTACAGTGTACGGCAATAATTTTTGCATCTTGTTCCATATGGACACTGTCATTTCCTGATACTAACTTTTGTCTCCGATCAGCGATCACCCCTTCCTTCCGGCAAAATTTTTGTTGTCTCTGATCACTTGAAAATGCTGATGACCTTTATCTGATCACGCGGCAAAATGACACTTTCTGTTACCAACTTTTATCTCTGATCAGCGATCATTCCTTCCTTCCGGCAACAAAAAAAAACAACTAAAAATTTGTTCTTTTCTGATCACATGCTATTGGTGGGTCTTCATTTCCGATCACTCTCCAATTAAGCTTTGCTCGTTTCATTTGTTTCTCTCTCTCTCTCCGACTGATTTTTGGTTTTTTTCGATCATTTTGTTCGTCCATGGCCCTGTGTCAATCAAATCACCAAATCACCGTGCAATAAACTCTAAATTTCTCGCGCGTTTATTCGGCAGTCAATTAAAAAAGTTAATCTTCTTTTCGGGAACCTTCTTTTTATGTTTTAGGTTTTTCAATTTTTTTTTTGTTTTGTTTATTTTTATGGCGTTTTGACTGTTTCGCAAATTCTTATTTTTCGAAATCTTTTCTCCTAATTTTAAATGTCCTTTTTTTAATTTAAGCTCAACCGACCCATTTTTAATTTTCTTTTTTCCGGTTTTAAGCCGATTTTTCAAAATGAAATTTTTTTAATGTCTTTAGGCTGCCTTCGCCCGTAAATCAATTGGCAAAAAAAATCCTTTAACTCTGAAAAAACTCTAGGTTTTACAATTTTCATACAAATTTAGGGGGGTTTTTTCTTAAATTTTTTATACTCCAAATTTTTGTACTTTTTTTTTTAAACTGCCATTTCCATTTAAATTAATTCAAACTTTTTCATTTTTAAACTCCAATTTTTTGTACTTTTTTAAACTGGCCTCAACGTTTTTCTTCATTCAAAGTTTTTTTTTTTCTATTTAAAATATTTTTTGTACTTTTTTAAACTGCCCTCAACGTTTAAATTCATTCAAAAATTTTTCATTTCTCCCCCCCCCCCCACTTAATTGGGGACAAAAACTGGAAATTTCAAACCACAAATTTTGAAACTTTTAATGGGGGGGGGGCGGGTGTATGGGAGGGAGGACGGACACTCTTTTTACAAAACTCTCCGCCGGAGGGGCAAAGATTGGGCGCCAATTCAATGCCAAATCATTCCCCGCCCGGCCCCCCCCCCAAAAATTTGTCGTCACGCCTCATTTGTCAAGAAAAAAAAGAGCCCCCAATTTCAGATTTAATGAGGCACATCAAATGCCGATGATCAAATTTGTTTATTTTTTCTGCAAATTTTCTGTGCGTTCACTTTTGTGGCGTTTTGTTTGTTTTTGTTTTGCTCTGCCGCCGCCGCCACCGCCAAATATTTGCGCGCAAAATTCACTTTTTGATTTTGCAATTTTAATTAATTTTCTTTTTTAATTTTAATTTTTGGAATTCTGCCGTTAATTTATAATTTTTTACTTCTCAGACCAACCAATTTTCAATGTTCTGTCGTTGCCAAGCAAAATCAAACAGATATTTTTTGAATATTTACTCGAAAAATTCCCATTTTAATTTTGCATATTCAATTTTTAATTTTGCGGATTTAATCGCATTTATTTTATTTTTTTTTAAAATTCTATTATAATTCATGGCATATAAAAGTTTAAAGATGACAAATTATTGTATTTAATAATGGCTGTTTTTGTTTTGAGTTTACGGGATTTTTATTTCAAAGTTTTTCGGGCATAAGAAATTTTCAAAGATTTTTTAGTTTTCAAGGACTTTTCTTGTCATTCAAGGACTGTCCTTTTTATGATGAAAGTCAAAAGATAATGGGTTTTTTCAAAGAAAATCATTTTATTATGTGGTTTGGGTGTCTGAAAATTAAAAATAAAATATCTAAATAATATTTTAAGTTTAAATTTTCAGGTTTAAGCCTGGCTTAGGTTTCGATTTTCATTTTCATTTTGACACTTTAACTTTGGGCGTTTTTGCGCGAAAGATTATTTTTGTTGTTGTTAATGTTGTTTTTGTTGTTGTGAGTTGAAAAGTGAATTGCAAAACAATTTTAATTATTCCCAATTTAATTTGTTTTATTTTTTAAATATTTTTTCATTCACTTTTTAAATGTCCATTAAATTTAATTAATTTTTTTCTAAATTCATTTTCTGAATTTAAAATTTTTTTTTCTATCAATGTTTCTGGTATTCCTTATTCTATTTTAAATCAAATTTAGCCCATTTAAAAATTTAAAAACTCAAAATTTAGTTGGACAACACGGAAAATTTATTTAATTTAAATAATTATTTTGTTTTTTTTTTCTGCCATTGATCACAAAAAATAATTGCAAAAAAAAAAAACACTGCGATGCCTCTACCAGCTCTGATCAGTGTCGATCAGCTTAATCCGACACAAACAAAGCAGCAGAAACATCAGCCAAGCCCACCATCATCAACCGTCACTGTCACAACACTGTCAGCCACCGGCAAGTTTTACGGAATGAAATTTTAAAAATTAGACTTTTCGACTTTTTGGTATGTATGATCTCGAACATGGATTATTGTCTAATTGACCCTCTTCCACTTGTCCTGTGGAATTTTAGACCGAGAATTGAGCAGGAGAGTCGAGAATTAGTCCCGTAGGACGAGACGAGACGGAGACAAAAAAAAACAGGAGAATTTCCCGGTTCGAGAATTCAAGTCGGGAATTGGCCCCGGGAACCGAGAAATACTTCAAAAACCCCTAGAAATTTATCGAGTTAAGAACTTCGGCCGGGGCAATTGACCCCGTGAAGCGATATATTTCTCAAAACCACGAGAAATTTCTTTGTTCGAGAACTTGGTAGGGAAATGGTTCGACAATCATGACAGGCCTCCAAAAGCCCGGAAAATTTTTCGGTTCGCGAACCTAGGTCGGGAATTCGCCCCGAGAATCAACATTATACCTCAAAAACCTCGAGAAATTTCTCGCTTCGTGCATTTCAGCATTGGCCCCTGCTCAAAAACCCCGAGAAATTTCTCGAGTCACGAATTTCGGCATTGGCCCCCTGGAAAAGATTTCTTAAGACTTAGCGCACATTTCACTAAATATATTTTTTGCGTCGTAGATGATCCGTCCAGCAGCAGCTCCACCACGGGCAGTCTGTCGATGCGCTCGGTGCCGTCGTCGGCCACGGCGCATAAGCAGCCGCCCCCGCTAATCCGCTTCGTCCACTCCCTGTACACCAAATGGGCATGCTTTATCGTCAAGAATGCGTGGGCCGTCATCCTGATCTGCACCCTGGTGACCACACTGTGCACCGTCAAAGTGGCGCTCACACCGTAAGCGCGCAAAAGTGCACACGATAAATTTGGCATACTGTAATGGCTGTATAATTCGGTAAATGGCACTCACATCGTAAGCGCGCAAAGTGCACATGGGAATTTGGCGTACTGTAATGGCTTTCAAATTCGGTCCAATTAATATGGCACTCGCACCATATTCGTACACTAAAATTTGGCGTACTGTATCAAAATCAAAGTGTTACCGTAACACTTATTTAAAAAATAGTGAATGTTTTGTCTTTTGTTTCCACATTTTTAGCAGGGAGTTCCGGGGCGAAAAAAAAAGTCGGGATTCGCGGTCAGGACGGCCGAAAATTTTCGGGTCTGGTGTTCGGGACGAAAAAATTTACCGGGACCTGGATTCACATCCGAAAGGCCAAAATTTTTCAAATCAGATACCTCACCTAAAGACTTAGTAATGTACCAAACCGTAATTAGTCTCGGTAATTACGCCCTAATTGACCGCAACTAATTTTGCAGACAGAAAAACGACATCACCGGTTATACGCCGTACGGGGCACGGTCCAGGCATGAATTGGCAATTCAGGTAAACAGAAATATTCCAATCAAAGTTTGATCAGTACACAAAACTCATTAGGGATATTGCTCGTCTCGCTTTTCGAATTCTCGCATTTTATTTTGGCTTCTCGTTCTCGCTTTTCTCGCATTTTATTTTTTCGTCTCCATTCTGATCAAAATAATTTCCAAAATGAATGAGTATTCATGATCAAATTTGATCAGAAATGTTGTAATCAAATATTTCACCCGAACAAAACATAATTTTTTTTTTTGTATAAATTTTGGCAAAACATTTTTCAATGCTTGCCAAAAAACAAAAAACAATTCAGATACTGTTTTTTATAATAAACAAAATTATTTTAAGATAAAAATAAATTAAAAAATAATTATTTTTAGATATAAAAACTAATTTTTATGTATTTTATAAAAATATTTTTAAAACTATTATTTTTTTTATAAATTTTGAAAGGAAATTTTTTGGCATTTTGCATAAAAATTCAACAAAACAAAAAATGCCAAAAAGGGGACATAATTGGGAACACTGACACTCAGATCAATAACATTTGGCCAATTTTAACTAAATTTGCCAATTTTCAAAGGAGCACTTTTTCAACGCCCAAGGCCTTGGCCATCCGTTCGGCGTGTTCGTTTTGCTGCTGCCGCGCCGTGCCGACGACAATTTTTTGCGCCCCCAAATGCTCGCGGAAGCGGCACGCGTTGACGAGTTGGTCAGCACGCGGTTTCCGCTGTTCAACCACCGGACAAATCGGACAGAAAATTTTGCCCAATTTTGCCGCGATTTTTGCCAACTCAATGAACCAATGCGACGATTTGCGGTCAGAGAAATTAAAATTATATAATTAAATTTAAAAATTTTTTCATTTAAATATAAGCTAATTAATGCAAAATTAAAATTAAAATTTATTTTTTAAATTAATATTCGATGACAATTCATGTAAAATTCAGAAATGTTTTAACAATATTTTGTTATTAAATTTAAAATGAATTTATGGCATGTTTTTCAATGTTTTAATTATAAAATAATTTTAAATTTATTTATAGAAATTAAGCATTTCTATTTTTAAAATTTAGTTAGCTATTCTATTTAATTTTGAAAAGAATTTATTGCAATTTCCAACGGTGGCCGATCATTTCGTCACTGATCGTTTCGTCACTGAGAATTTTTTTTAAAAAAAGTTTGACACATTGCCTTAAAAACAACAAAAATTCTTTAAAAACAAATGGCTAGCAAAAAAGAAATAAATAAATTTTGTTGCTTGTGAGATTTGAAAGTGAACTTCTCTGAAAAAAAGAGACCAGTTTAGCTTCTCAATTTTAAAAAGCCTCATTTGGCAGGCAAAAAAGCCTCATTTTTAAAAATTTATTCAAAACAGGCTTAAAATGTTCAATGTTATATTTCTGATTGTCCATGATTAAAATTTGAGAAATTTTTTTGTTAGAAATAGGTAAGCATTTTGTGAAATTATAAGCATGAAAAAACGAAAATGGTTTTTTGCGGCGCTTTTTCCAAAAAACTTTTGGGGAACAAAGGGGGCCGGCGGTGCGGACAGGCGCCGCCGGGAAAATTTTGGGTAAAATAATTTTAAAGATAACATTAAAAGACAATCTAACAAACAAATTCGTAAAAACTTTTCTCGGTGACGAAATGATCAGTGACGAAATGATAGGGAGCCATTTCCAACATTTAATTAATAAAATAATTTTGAAATTGATCATTAATCTATTTTTTTTTCATTTATTAAACAAAATTCATCAAATACACTTTAAAGATTTTATATCGAAAATTAATTATTTAATTTAAAATAATTTTCCACACTTTTAGGAAGGCTTTCAATTGCAATGGGAAATGATGGTCGCCAATGAGACATTGAACGATGCTATTCATCTCAACTATCCGATCAGCAGCATTTTGGGCCAAAAATTCAACATCCAAGTGGGTGGCATATTGGCACCAGGGATGTTTCGAGACGTGCCGTAAATCCATTTTTGGGCCCGGCATCCCGCCCACAAAAATTTTTGATATTCCAACCAGAGTCCTAATCTAGAATGCAGAATCCCGACATTTTCGGGTCCGGCATCCCGGCCAGAAAATTTGGGACTTCCCTACCAGGGTCTCGGATGCCGAATCCCGACCGACATTTTCGGATCCACATCCTGGCCAAAAAATTTGGGAAATCCCGACCACAATCGTATCTAAAATGCCGGCCTGAAAATTTGTTTTTTGCCACAAAAAAAATTGTGCCAAATTTTCAGCCAAATTTTTTCGGCATCCAATTTCGCACTGCCGCCACCACCGCAACAGCAACAACAAATTCAACAACAAGCAGTACCAGCAACACAACAACAGCACTCGGAAGCGGCGGCATCCGCGGCGGGTTGTCCATCTCCAACATGCGCCGTGTGGAAATGGTGGTGCTCACTTATAAGGCGGAACGCATCGGCGCGTGGACAGACGACGAAATCAAGGAGTGGGAGATGAGCGTGTCCCACTTCTTCGAGCAGTACATCAATTGATTATTATTTTTAAGGGGGAACAAGGGGGCACAGGGGTACGATTAGTAAAAGTCAGAAATGGCCAACTCTTAAGTAAAGTAGAGTTGCCACGTTTGGTTTTAGAGGCGGCGAATTTCCTCGAGGCAAAAATTTTGAGGCCGAGAATTTTCTCGAGGCAGCCAAAATTAAGTAATTTACTCGAACTCGAGGCCAAGACTGAGAATTCATCAATAAACTGACTGTGATACCAAAATCCCACCCCCTCAAAAAAAAAAAAATCTGAGAATTTCTTTGAACCAAGAACCAAACTCTCGATCAATCCATTCAAGTCCATACATAACCCCACCCTTAAGGCCCAAAGGTACAAAAAATTATATAAATATTATTTATTTTTAAAAAAATTGTTTTCTAAAATTTTTTTTGATCCAAAATGCACTTTTTTTTACAAAATCGCACCCCTTACTAATTAGGCTCCATGTTTTGCTCTGATCACTCATCACAATTGGCTAATTGAGCATTTTCAGGGAGTTCAACAGTTCCCTGGTCCGCGTGATGACCTTTTCCACCACTTACGTCGAGGTGGAGGTGGTCCGTGCCGGCCTTTCCATGCTCCCATTTCTGATGGTCAGTGAGTGTCAAAGTGGAAAAAACAAATTTATTCCGAAATCCTGACCACTTTTTGGTCCATAATCCGCGCCCGAATCTCAGACTTATCCAAAAGCCGAAAATAAGAAATTTAAATGTTTCTTAAAATGCCCGGTGCAAAAAACTGGAAACAATTTTCAAGAATTCAGGATTCAAGAATTTGTGGCCTAAATTCCGAAAAATTTTGATACTCTTTATACCCCCTGCTAATTGACCGCAATTAGCGCCTTGGACAATTAATTAATTCATTAATTATACTAATTAATTGTGAATTCGTCAAGGTCGGTTTTGCCATCATGGCCACTTGCACTTCTGTTTCCGTGCTGCTCTCAGCCGTTTATTGGCGCCAATGGCACGTGCAAAAGTTGGCACTTGCGCTGATGGCATGTGTTTGCCCATTTATGGCGTGTGGCACCGCGTTAGGCCTTCTGTTTTTGGCCGGTGTCCGTTTTGGGTAGAAAATTCGTATTTAAAAAATAAATTAAAAAATACATATGTATTATTGGCAAAATGCCTAATCAAAAAAGAGAAACATTGGAAGGGAAAGTTTAATAATTTTTTTAAAAAAAATTTCTGAGAATTTCTTCGAAGAATATTTTTTTATAAGTTCCGAAAAATATTTAAAAAATCCAAGTTTACATAACATAAAATTTAAAAAATTTTTAAAGTTTTTCCATGAAAAAATGGGTGCACCCCAAAATCACGCCGCCGAAATCACGCCGGGACAAAATCACGCCGCTAGAAATTTTTAAAAAATTTTTCAATCTTAGAAAATTTTTTTATAAAAAAATTTAACGAAAAATTAAATTTTTTTTTGGAAAATTTTTGGAAAAAACTTAGTATTTTTCATAAAATTTCAAAAAAAAATCTCTGAAAATTTTTCAAATTTTTTTCTCTAAATTTCTTATAAAAAAAATTTTCTAAGATTTTTTCTTGAAAAAATTCTAGGTTTGAAAAAAAATTTTTATAAATTTCTAGTGGCGTGATTTTGTCTCGGCGTGATTTTGTCCTGTTCCCTGAAAAAATATATATAAAAGTTAGAAAACTAAAATTTCAAGTGAAAAAAAAAATTGGCGGAGGCGAGGGCGTAACCCAATAATAAATAATTAGAGATAATCAAAAAATTTATCACTAAAGCCCAACTTTTTGCAAAATCGGCACCTGGAACTGGGAAAATCGGGGAAAAACGCCTCAAAAAATAAGAAATTTCTAAAAGATTTCACTGAATTTTAAATCAAAAATTTTCGCATTGCCTTATTTATCATATTTATGGCCCTGTTTTTAGCTCCGTTCTGTGCGTCACGCCCTTTTTGGTGTTGGCCATCGGCGTTGACGATGCCTATCTGATGATGGCATGTTTTTCATTTTGGCACAAATCCTTTTAAATTCGTTGATTAATCGATTGATCACTTTTTGAAGCATGCTTGGCAACGGATCACTGATCAGATGCGACGAAAGCGCAAACTGATGCTATCGGCAACATCAGCAGATGCAGCAAGCGGCGGATCAGCAGCCGGGGGAGAGGAGCAAACATTGCTCTCCCAACGATTGGCATTGGTAATGATCAAGCAAAAGTGTGGCAGGTGCTCGAGACTCATACTCGAGATCGACATTTGGTCCCATGACATCGACGATTGTGTCCCTAAAAAATTGAGACTTTTCCTTGAATCGAGGACCGAAACTTGGTCCCAGCAGAATCTGACGAGATTGAGTCCCTAAAAAATTCAAAATTCTCCAGATACGAGAGACAGACATTTGATCCCAGGATATTCAACTTGGGTCTCTAAAAGATTATTCAACTTTTCTTAAATTGAAACCGATACTTGACCACGAGAATGATGACAAATCTTGAATAACACTACTCCCTCCAAAAATAAGTCGAGACTCTTGGACAGAAAGTCTTTTCGCGATCACATTGTAATAAAAGAGTAAAGAGAATTTTTCCAAAAATAAATTTAAATTAAAACAAATCATAAATAAATTCATTAATTAATTGTGCCCCAGGTGCTGGTCGAGACTGGGCCGGCCGTGCTGATCTCGGCACTGACCAACATTTGCGCGGATGCGGTCGGCTCGTTCACCGGATCGCCCGAAATCACGCTGCTCTGTGTTGGCAACATGGCCGCCATTGCTGTGGACTTCATCTACCAGATCACTTTTTATGCGGTCAGTGTTGTTATGTGTAGTGGGATAGTGTGATCAGAAAAATAAATGTACGACCAAAGCGGGTTCTTACCTCACAAATCAGCAGTGGGTGTAAAATACTGTATAATTTGAGTACGGCACAACCTTTGACTGACTCTGCATTTGTTACGGTACATATAAAGGCTCTTTTGATCAATGATCATTCAAAACGGATTCTTGGAAACAATGTAATTTCGGCCTTGTTAGCCTGGTTTGAGGCATTTTAAGTACATGCCAATTTTGAAAAATTTCACGAGGTGGTACCTACCGCCAAGAAGAAAAATAAATAACAACACTTTTTTTTTTTTTCAAAATTTACGAAAATTCCCAAAAATTTTTGATTGTGGTTCAGGCGGTGATGGCACTGGTTGGCCGGGACGAAGTGCGGGCCGAGATTGGCGAGCAGTACACGCTCAAAATTCCGGTGGGCGACAATCGCGGCGACGAGGAAGCGGCTGGAAGCAAAACTGGGACCGTTGAAAAAGCGCTTCAAAAGCGGCACAAGGGGGGCAGGGTGCGGAATTTTTAAAATTTTTACGAAATTTCTAAAAAAACTTTCTACCCTCCAGCAGGCCTTCCCGACGGTGCTGAAACGGTTTCTGTCCTCCTCCATTGACCGTTACGTGCGTTTTATTGCGCATCCGATCACCGCTTCGTTGGTGTTCATTGCATGGCTTGCGTTTCTCGCATTTTCCGCCATTGTGAGAAGCTATTAAGAATTTTTTTTTTTTGAAAAATACCTCTAAAGGATGGGGTGCGTTTCTTTTTTTTTTTAAATTTTTAGGTTTTTTGCTGAAATTTTTTAAATTTTAATTATTTTTTTTATTTTTCGGCGCGGTGGGACGGCGGCGGGAAAAGCCATGCTTCCCTAAAGCAAAGCTTCGAAATTGGCATTTTTTGGTCAAATAAATTTAACAATTCGCTTAAAATTCCAACAATTTTCACTGATGGTTGGCGCCTGCATTTTTGATCAAATTAATTGCCTTGAAGCAATGAAATAAAAAAAAAAAATTAAATTTGGCAGCTTCCCGATTTTGTTTTTTTTTTTTAAAAAATATTTTTTTTTGGAAAATTCCTAATAGATTTTTTTGTTTTCAAAAGGCAATAAAAATTTTTGCGAAAAATTTAATAATTCACACAAATTTCCTTTCAGGGCATTTCGCGCTTTGAAGTCAACTTAAGCACGAAAAAGATGTTCTCCGCAGATTCACCACTTCTTGAGGCATCGATTTAAAAAAAATAAATAAAATAAATTAATATAAATTTTTTAAATTTAATTAATAATTAAATGGTCATTAAAAGAAAATTCAAAAAATTGGCAAAAGCCGCATATCATAGACGTAAACACAAATAAAAATTTCGATAAAATTCCTTCATCCTGTCGGATGATTGAGACTTTTTCGAATTTTACAAAATTAAAAATAATTAAAATTAAAAAATTTTGCTCGAAAAAATTCTTGAAGGAATTTTGAAAAATTTTTCGATTTTTTTGGACTTTGGACTAGAGAATGAAAACTGTTTTCCGTTCATTTTTATCAATATTCGAACTTTGATTTTTTCATTTTTCATTAATTTTCCAAAAAGCTAATTTTTTTGTTTAATTAAATTTTAAATTTGCAAAAATAAATTTCGTAAAATTTCCTCTCAAAAGGTTGACAGTTATCGGGAGGGCCAAATTGTGCCGTTCTTCCAAATGGCCACCGTGTTCGTCAACAGTGCCACCAATTTGTCCGACCCGGCGCGGATGGCACGGCTCAACGCATTGGTGCGCGACATGGAGGCGGTGCCGGGCAGCTGGGGCGCGCAGAGCACCAATTATTTTGTGCGCGAGTTGGACAAATTTGTGGGCGAAGAGAGCGGCGGCGTAATGGGCGGGGTAATTAACTCTAATTAATGAATTAATTACATATAATTAAAATATTGATGCAAAACGGCAGATTGACCCTGACAATTAAATTTGATAATTTAAAAATTCTTGTGAAAGTTCTTTTTTTATATAAATGGTTTTTTTTTTGAAAATTTTTTTCTAGCTTATTTTAAAGGCTTAAAGTATAAGAAATTTTTGTTTTGGAAAAGTGGAAAAAGACTGAAAAAAATATTCAATTGACAAAATAAATTAAATTAAAAACCATTCTTAAACATTAAATGAAAAAACCTTTAAACATTAATTAAAGACACTTCATTAAATAACACTAAAAATCATTCTTAAAACATTAATTACAGTTATTTAATAAATAAAATAAATTCATTTTACATTTAATGTAAATTTAGGAATTTAATACTAATTTTTCGAGGAATTTGGTACCGCGGGAGGGGGGCTATTCATTACATATTTTTCATTAAAATTAATAAATAACACATTGTGATGATCTGATGATCATCAATCACTAATGCCTGTCTATTCTCAATTTCTAGATTGACGCTGATCAGTTGGAGCAGTTCCTGGGCTGGCCCGAGAACCGTTATTGGAAGTCGTTGATCCATCTTCCGGCGGCGGCGGCGGAGGACCGACAAAATCAAAGTGTGAGCAGTGCCAATGCAAATGCCAATGCCGTTGTGAACAGCTTCTACTTCACCACGGGTTACCATGGACAGCGTTTGCGCAAATGGGCCGAGTAAGTGCTGAGATAGAGAAGAAGAAGCTTCCCCGAGAGGAAGATTAATGGATCAATTGAGGCAACAATTGATCCTATATGATCGAGCAAAGTGGGGAGAGCTGAGAGGGCAGGGTCGGTAGTTCAGCTGATAGAACACTGGTCCGGAAAGCCAGAGACGCCGGTTCAAAGCCGGCCCGCCCCATAGTTTTTCCCTCAAAAGCTCCCCCGCTCGTTCATATGTTTCAGTGCCATAGGATCAATGATCATTGATCACTGATCTCAAGCACATTGCGACATCCAATCAACAAACAGTTTCATTTACATGAGTGCACTAATCGTTTCTCAGCCGCCTCCCCTCCAAAAATTTTTCGAAAGAAAATTTCAAGAAAATTTTTCGTAAATTCTTAAAAAATGTTTCAGTATTTTTTTGAATTTTTTTTTGCAAAAAATTACTAGCTCATCATACTATTGAAAAACCGCTAGCAAAAAGTTTTCAAAAAAAAAATGTTTTTTTTTTTAATTTTTTCTTGGTTTTTTCTAAGATTTTTTCCTAAAATTTCTATAAAAAACTTCTAAGTTTTCAGGGGGGGGGGCGGTGAACTGATATGGGGGAACGGCGGTGGCAAGCTTTTTTTTCTTTAAAAGAATTTAGGTAATCTGCTCATTTTCTAAGATTGATTGATTTTTTTGCTTCTTATTGTTAGCACAAATGAAATGTTGTGGGCCTTTTTGGTGTCATGGCAACTCGTACAATTGGCAACTCGTACACAGGGCAACTCGTACAAAAAAAAATTTCTAAGAATTTTCAACTAAAACTTAAAACTTTTAGATTAAAAAAAAATCTAAATGAATTTTTTAGCCTAGAAAAACTTGTAAAAAAAAAAATTTTTTAAAGTTTTTACTAAATAATTATTTAAGTGTTTTAAAAAGTTTTTCTAGGCTAAAAAATCCATTTAGATTTTTTAATCTAAAAATTCTAAGTTTTAGTTGAAAATTCTTTAAAAAAAATTTTTTGTACGAGTTGCCCTGTGTACGAGTTGCCTTTGTACGAGTTGCCATTGACCCGCCTTTTTGTCCTTGAATTTTTGGGCCTGAATTGTCTTAATTTTTGTTGTTTTTGTTGATTATTTTAAATTATCAGACGCACCCATTTGCTGATGGATTGGCGTTCTGTTGTGGACCGTTACGCTGATTTGAACGCCTCCGTGTTTCATGACGAGTCCATTTTCCTCGACCTGATCGACAATATGCCAACTGATGCATGGCAATCGGGGCTGGCCACGCTGTTGTGCATGTATGTTGGACAGACTGAGACTTAGAAATTTTTTAAAAATCGAAATTTTTGAAAATCCCTCAAAGTCCGGCAAAAAAATGCCTAATTAAACGGAAAAAATCGTAAATTTTATTTATTTTTTTGTTAAATTTTCTGGGAAAAAGAGGGGCACGAAAACAATGATTTTGTTGCCAAGGTGCTTCATTTGTGCCGTGTTCATGGGCCACGATTGGCGCACCGTTCTCATGGCCGGCACCACAATTGGGTCGATCATTGTCGGCACACTTGGCACACTTAGTTGGATTGGTGCCACAATGGACCCGATCATGATGGTGGGTTTGGCACACAAAAAACTCTTTGAATGATCAGGAGCCGATCAAACGCCTTCTGATCACTATGTTTATTGATTCTCGAAAGAGCAACCTGATCAAGTGTTCCTGATCACTTTTTTAAACTAAAAAGTTACACTTGTCAAGAGGACTAATAGTATTTTTATTGATTCTTGAAGGAGTAAGCTGATCAATTTCTCGATCACTTTATCCTTATTATCATTGTTTTTTTTTTGGTAGGCTGCTCTGATCATTTCGATTGGCTTCAGTGTCGACATTCCGGCACATTTTTCTTACCACTTTCACAGTGCAGGTCAGTTGGCATTTGGCCGAACTTTTTTTTTTAGTTTTTGTATTTTTTTACATACATTCTTCTGTGATCAATTCATTGAAAATTTTATCCTTATTTTCTGGGGAATGACCATGTTTAAATAATTTTATGTTGGATTTTTGATGCTTAATCAACTTCCATTTAACTGATCATTTTATTTTTCACCATTTTCTAATTGATCAAACGTTCGATTCAATTCATTACAATTTAGTTTTTCATTTTCTACATAATTAATCATTTTCCCATTTTTGATCAATTTAACTAGAAAATATATGAATTTACTTTGATTAATTCTGAACCCCCTATTTTTCAACTGATCACATTCATTGATCACTATTATTTTCTGATCAATATAACGTTGGAATCCTGAACTGTCCTAGATCAATTCTCGTCGATTGTCATTCTGATTACTTTCACTGATCACTTTTATCCCAATTTCTGATCACTTTACTATTATAGCCTATGAGCTGTCCTCCTCCTCCACAACGCGTGGTGCCGAACTGTCCGTTGTGCGCCGTCTCCGTGCCACGTTCGCCTCCGTTTGCCTCCCCGCCCTACAGGCGTCACTGTCCACATCGCTGTGCGTTCTGTCACTGCTGCTGGTCCCACTGTACATGGCACGCATTTTTGTGCTGATCATGTGCACTACCATTCTGGTAAATCAATCAGTCAAACCAATCAATAAATCTATAATTAAGCTAATTAAGACTCATTCCACCGAATTAATCGGATTCCCCGTAAAATCAAAAAAGAAAATTCCATGAAAAAATAAAAAAACATTTCTCTAGCGATTTTTTCAAAATTTAATCATGATTTTGTATATTTTTCAAGAATTTTTCCTAAAAAGATCTTTGAAAAACTATGAAAATTTTTAAAATTTTTTAAACAATTTTTCGGGGGGATTGACGGGACGGGGGGACGAGCTGCTCCTGGCACGGATACCCAAAATCCGGCAAATTCCGAGTTTCCATGACAAAATGGCAACATCGTGTTTCTGTTGCCCAAATTTTAATGCCAATGCATGTTTAAGCTGTGTGTGCTGCATTCGTTCATTTTGTTGCCCGCACTGTTCTCGCTGATCCATTGCGCGACCAAATGCAACGGCATTGGGTTGTGCCAACGGCGAACGGTGCCGACAAAGTGAAGATTTGGAAAACGGCGGCGGCGCCATTGATCACTTTGATCACCCCAATGATCTTCTTTTAATTATGATCGATCACTCTTTGGTTCACTTTTTCGGGAAAATCTTTCTTAAATCACATTCTTAATGGCATTGTCACCATTCCTTTGACATGATTAGAGAACGGCACGTTCAATTATCATCATTGAATATGTCGTTTTCGAACGATTTTTAGATAATCTATTGTAAAATCGATCGAAAAATTTTCTTGTTTTCCACGTATCAGTTTTTAGGTACGAGTAAGGATCAATTTCAGATGCAATGTTTTTGAATCCATAGATCGAGGGGGAGTCGCTGATCACGAATCGGCTAGTCAGGCTCGTTCACTACATGACTGTACGGAAACAAAGACAGGTTCCTGTACCGGCCCGTGCTGTAGTTTGTGCGACCTCAAAACTCCCTTAAACTTATTTTCAGTACAAAAAACATTTATTTCACTGAAAAGTTTTAAGACCCCTAAACAACAAACAGTTTCATTTACATGAGTGCACTAATCGTTTCTCAGCCGCCTCCCCTCCAAAATTTTTCGAAAGAAAATTTCAAGAAAATTTTTCGTAAATTCTTAAAAAATGTTTCAGTATTTTTTTGAATTTTTTTTTGCAAAAAATTACTAGCTCATCATACTATTGAAAAACCGCTAGCAAAAAGTTTTCAAAAAAAATTGTTTTTTTTTTTTAATTTTTTCTTGGCTTTTTCTAAGATCTATTCCTAAATTTCTATAAAAAACTTCTAAGTTTTCAGGGGGGGGGGCGGTGAACTGATATGGGGGAACGGCGGTGGCAAGCTTTTTTTTCTTTAAAAGAATTTAGGTAATCTGCTCATTTTCTAAGATTGATTGATTTTTTTGCTTCTTATTGTTAGCACAAATGAAATGTTGTGGGCCTTTTTGGTGTCATGGCAACTCGTACAATTGGCAACTCGTACACAGGGCAACTCGTACAAAAAAAAATTTCTAAGAATTTTCAACTAAAACTTAAACTTTTAGATTAAAAAAAATCTAAATGAATTTTTTAGCCTAGAAAAACTTGTAAAAAAAAAATTTTTTAAAGTTTTTTACTAAATAATTATTTAAGTGTTTTAAAAGTTTTTCTAGGCTAAAAAATCCATTTAGATTTTTTAATCTAAAAATTCTAAGTTTTAGTTGAAAATTCTTTAAAAAAAATTTTTTGTACGAGTTGCCCTGTGTACGAGTTGCCATTGACCCGCCTTTTTGTCCTTGAATTTTTGGGCCTGAATTGTCTTAATTTTTGTTGTTTTTTTTTGACTGTTTTAAATTATCAGACGCACCCATTTGCTGATGGACTGGCGTTCTGTTGTGGACCGTTACGCTGATCTGAACGCCTCCGTGTTCCATGACGAGTCCATTTTCCTCGACCTGATCGACAATATGCCAACCGACGCGTGGCAGTCCGGGCTGGCCACACTGTTGTGCATGTACGTGCACAGACTGAGAGACTTAGAAATTTTAAAAAATTGAATTTTTTTTTATGAAAAGCCCCTCGAAGTTTCCGGCAAAAATGGCTAACTGAAATGGAAAAACCCTTAATTTTATTTATTTTCATTTTGTTAAATTCTCTGAGAAAAAATATATAGAAATTTATCAATCATTGGGCACGAAACCAATGATTTTGTTGCCAAGGTGCTTCATTTGTGCCGTGTTCATGGGCCACGATTGGCGCACCGTTCTCATGGCCGGCACCACAATTGGGTCGATCATTGTCGGCACACTTGGCACACTTAGTTGGATTGGTGCTACAATGGACCCGATCATGATGGTGGGTTTTACACACAAAAAACTCTTAGAATGATCAGAAGCCGATCAAACGACTTCTGATCACTATGTTTATTGATTCTCGAAAGAGCAATCTGATCAAGTGTTTTTGATCACTTTTTTAAACTAAAAAGTTACACTTGTCAAGAGGACTAATAGTATTTTTATTGATTCTCGAAGGAGTAACTGATCAAGTGTCCCGATCACTTTATGCTTATTATCATTGTTTTTTTTGTAGGCTGCTCTGATCATTTCGATTGGCTTCAGTGTCGACATTCCGGCACATTTTTCTTACCACTTTCACAGTGCAGGTCAGTTGGCATTTGGCCGAACTTTCTTTTTTTTTTTATGAATATTTCCCATACAATTTCTGATCAATTCATTGATGAAATTTTATCCTTATTTTCTGGGAAATACTTTAGCTCATCTTTAAATAATTTTGTTTTGGTTTTTTTGCTTACAGTTTTCCGTTCAACTGATCACTTTCATTTTTAACTGTTTATGATCGATGAAAACTGCGACCCATTCTTTATAATTTTAGCTTGTCATTTCATTTTTTCTGATCAATATAACGTTGGAATCCTGAACTGTCCTTGATCAATTTTCGTCGATTGTCATTCTGATTACTTTCACTGATCACTTTTTCCCCAATTTTTGATCACTTTACTTTTATAGCCTATGAGCTGTCCTCCTCCACAACTCGTGGTACCGAACTGTCCGTTGTGCGCCGTCTCCGTGCCACGTTCGCCTCCGTTTGCCTCCCCGCCCTACAGGCGTCACTGTCCACATCGCTGTGCGTTCTGTCACTGCTGCTGGTCCCGCTGTACATGGCACGCATTTTTGTGCTGATCATGTGCACTACCATTCTGGTAATCAATCAACCAGTCAAACCAATCAATAAAAGCTATAATTAAGCTAATTAAGACTCATTACACCGAATTAGTCGGATTCCCCGTAAAATCAAACAAGAAAATTCGTGGAAAAAAAAATTTCTAGCGATTTTTTGTAAATTCAATGATGAATTTGTAATTTTTCAAGAATTTTTCCTAAAAATCTTTGAAAAATTTTAAACAATATTTCGTAGGAACTGACGGGGCCGGGGGACGAGCTGTTCCCGCCACGGATTTCCAAAACCCTGAAAATACCAGATTTTCGAGACAATATGGCAACACAGTGTTTCTGTGATTTGCCCAATTTTAATGCCGATGTATGTTTAAGCTGTGTGTGCTGCACTCGTTCATTTTGTTGCCCGCACTGTTCTCGCTGATCAACTGCGCGACCAATTGCAACGGCATTGGGCTGTGCCAACGGCGAACGGTGCCGACAAAGTGAAGATTTGGAAAACGGCGGCGGCGCCATTGATCACTTTGATCACTTACCAATGATCTTCTTTTAATTATGATCGATCACTCTTTGGTTCACTTTTTCGGGAAAATCATTTTTAAATCACATTCATAATGGCATTGTCACACATTCCATTTGACATGATTAGAGAACGGCACGTTCAATTATCAGTCAGTTGAATATGTCGGTTTTCGAACGATTTTTAGATAATCTTATTGTAAAAATCGATCGAGAAATTTTTCTTGTTTTCACTATTTTCGGTATCAAGTTTTTTAGGGTACTTGTGTAGTTTAGGGGGTACTTTTAACATACATTTTCAGATGCCAATAAATGTTTTTTAAATTAATGAAAATAAGTTTTAAGGGGTTTTTGAGGTCGCTGACCACGAATACAGCACCCATTTTTGCCAATTACGAACCCCTGACCCGAACTCGAACAAAAATAAAATTAGAAATTTTGTATGGATGATATCCTCATGGGCATCTTGCCCATGAGGGTATTATTGGTACAGGAAGCCTGTCAATTTGTTGTCCCTGTACAGCTCATGTAGTGAACGATAGCGCTGATCTGAGCCCGGATTCGTGATCAGCGACCTCAAAAACCCCTTAAAACTTATTTTCATTAATTTCAAAAACACATTTATTTGCATCTGAAAATGTATGTTAAAAGTACCCCCTAAACTACACAAGTACCTTTTTTAGTTTTTTATTGAAATTTTTCGATCGAATCGCTTATTCGGTCTCTATATTTCCAGCAGCCAATTAATTGATCATCGTCTTGGCTCTCTGATGCAATGGCACTGCAGTTTTTGTGCCTTTTTTTCAAAAAAATTATATTAAAAAGCAATAAAATCGAACATCTGTGTATGATTTAAGCCAGACTAATTTCCTTAATATTTTGGAGAAAATCAAGTAATTGATGCAAAATCATAGACAAAAAATCAATGTTTTTGCAAACTCCAGTCTCAGATTGGTGATCAGCGCATTTTTCTACACTGTGTAACATTAGAATAAGGATACCCTATTTTTTGGGAGTTTGGCCACTTCCCATGAACCCGTCGAGTTGAAATTGTAATTACCGTATTTGCTCTAATTATCCCCCAATCTCCATTAATCCCCCAATCTCCAATTATCCCCCAGTCTAGGAGGCGTTTGAAGAATAATCCATCCCTCTATGATAATCCCCCAATCTCCAATTATCCCCCAGTCTACGAGGAGGTTGAAAAATAATCCCCCATGGGGGATAATTAGAGCAAATACGGTATAGCATAGCAATTCTGAAAATATTAAGACTCTAAAAACGCGATAAGGCGAAATGACGACGGAAAAAATTTTACGAATTTTTTTCAGAAAAAGGGGGGTGTGACATTAATATAAGGCAGGGTTCGGATCTGTTCTGATTTATCAGAAATTTTCTGATTTCGGGATAGCGACCAAATTTTGTTCTGATTTAGTAAAATTCTTCAAAAATTGGTAATTTTATGGCATAATGTCACTCAGATTCCAAAAAAATTTTCCACGGCGGTGCCTAACGGCACCACCGGTACCCTAAAAATCCTTTGTTTTCTTAAAAATTGGCTTGAAAATCACAAAATTTGGACATTTGGACAAAATCTGTTAACAAAATGCACTGAAATTTTCAAAATTTTTCCGGCGGCGCCTATCGGCACCGCCGGACGAAACGGGCCAGTTGCGTCTGAGCCAAGTTTAGACCACCATAACTTTTTTTTTTGTTAACCAAATCCAACAATGTTGGTTGGTATCATTCGAAAGCTCTTAACAAGCTCTATTGGCTATCCAAAAATCACAAAGGCATACCGACAACTAAAAAAGTTATAAATTAAAATATGCAAAAATTCTGACTTTTTGGTAGTGTTCATGTTACAACTTTTTTATAAGTTGTTCAATCGCTTAGCAATAGCTTATCAAAAGCTTCTAAACATGTAGTGCTTTCGAACGATGCCAAATTTATAAAATTTGACCAACAAAGAAAAAAGTTATGGTGCTTTATGCTTGGCTCAGACGCAACTGACCCCTACCGACCGCCGGACCATCCCCCTCGCCCATTTCCCAAAAGTTTTTTGGAAAAATGTGCCGCATGAAAATTGTTAATATTTTGATTTTTTGATCCAGAATGTGCTAAAATTTATGATTTGCTAATTTTCTCCCACAAAATTGTTAAAACCGATAATGGGGGACGAAAAATATAATATTTGATACATTTTTGATCGAAAAATTGTAAAAAATACTGATTTGAAGCAATTTTGCAAAATGTTCTGATTTTTTACCCCAAAATCTGATTGTTTGGGCTCGATGTTCTGATTTTGAAAAATTTTCGATCCGCACCCTGATATAAGGACACTTTTTCAGAAGCTATAACTTTTTTGAGTTGTCTTTTTTTTCCCCTTACTTTTTACGACATTCGTGTTTAACCCAGGGCTGGTGGTATCGCCAAAAGTCGGCTTCCAAGGACGGGTATGCCGATTTGCAAGGACATAACGGGGAAAATTCACGAAGTCCAAGGACATTTAAAATGTTTAGTATATGCAATGAATTTAATCACAGTATTGCTGAAAATTACAAAGATTTCTCAAATTTCTTTGAATTTTAAAAAAAATTTTAATTTTTTTCAAATGCTAATTTCCAAAGAAGAGAGCCAAATTCCAAGGACGTCCTTGGCATCCAAGGACACGGATACACAGCCTTGTTTAACCAAACGCTCCTCAGCGGAGACGCGACGCATCGCAGAGCCACTAACCAAAGGCCATTGTGTATAGATTTGTTCTCTATCGACTTTTTGCTCGAATTCGGGTCCGGGATTCGAAATTGGCCGAAATGGATGCCGGACTCTTGATCAGCGACCCAAAAACCATTTGAAAAATGTTCTCAACTTTAGAAAAAAAAATTTTATTCAAAAAAGGGGGGGGGGGAAACAAATTTCTGCATTAAAATTTTTTCATTTGGACGTCATTTTTCGTCTCTAAAAATCACTACTTTGGCGTTTTGTCACTTAAAATAGTGAAATTCACTTTTTTGGCTTTTTGTCACTATTTTTTTCACTATTTCGAGATTTTTTGGAAAATTCCTTAACAAAAATGCAATAAAATCAAAAAATGCACCCCTAAGAATCAACATAAAAAATTTTTTGGAAAAATACCACAAAGAATTGGAAAATTTTCATAAAAATTTTTCCGCCAAATTTTTTCTTGACAAAATTTTTGATTTAAAAAATGTCAATATTTGTTAAGATAAATGTTAGAAAGGAAATTTACCTCATTTGTGAATAAATTTTTGTTTTGCTCATTTTTTGGCTGAAAATTATGTCACTATTTTGTCACTATTTTGGCACTTTTTTCACTATTTTGTCACTATTTTGGCACTTTTTCGTCACTATTTTAGTTAACTATTTTGCGATTTTTCGTCACTAAAAGTCGGGGCCCTAGTGGTCACTCATGAACTTGTAAACATTGATTGAATTCGTCCATTTCCTTTCGTATTTTATGTGTATGTAATTAATTCATTGATTGTGAGTAATCGTTGATAAAATGGATTTGGCAACACAATAAATGCCATGGCACAACAATATTAGCCAAAATTTTAGAAAACAAAAATTTTGAAAAAATTAAGTACTTGACGAAAAAACATAGACAAAAACAACAATTTTTCAAAATCCGAGTTCGTATTCATTATCAGTGCATTTTTTACTATATAAAAAGTGATTTTGTATGAAAATATTTATTTATTTTTTCGGGCGGAACGCCAATTTCGAAGGATTACCAACAAAAAAAAAATACAAAAAATTCATCAATTCCTCCCTTTTCATGACTATAAAAATGTTTGTTTTTTCGATTTGCCTCGCATTTGAAAATAATAAAAGTTTCTAACGCAATAATTCTGCAATTATCCCTTCCCTTTGTGACGACGACGTCATTCAGAAGTTCAGCAGCAAATTGTGCTAATTGCCAAAAAATGAACCGACGGTAAGGCATTTTTGAAAAGTCACAAATTTTTATTTGATTGGTTTATGTTTCAACAATTTCAGTTGGATTTGCAACGACGTTTGGATGGACATTTTCCCATCGTTTGACCGTCCTCAACTCGGCCTCAAAATGGCACTTCTTTCGCCACGTTTCAATGCGTTGGTGGACAAACATTTCGATGGCAAAAGCGAATTGACAATTTGGAGAGAAATCATCATTCATAAGTACTGCGCACCAGAACCGAAACTGTCGTCTATACATTTCGATGACAAATCTATGGGATTTCCGTTGCGCGACTGTTCGCTGCGCAGCAAAATCCGTTTTAAGTGCCTTCATATTGTGTAATTCAAAATCAGAGCTATCGCAATAAATCGCATTCCTTCCGTTTTCAGGTACATCGATCACTCCGTCATCGCTTTTCTTCGTTCAAATCACCAAATTTTCGACAAAAGAGGCACCAATTTACATTTGTCGATTCCATTATCACATACCAAGGATGATCAACCAATTTGGGACATATTTGTTCGAGAAATATGGCCCATTTTTTCAACAAACATTCGCCACTTGGGCTTTTCCTATGTCAATCAGTTGAAATGCAACGATTTCTGGTGGCCAAGCATTGTCCAAATGGTTGCACATTCCGACAAAAGATGGCCAACCCAAGCGATTGCATTGCTTAGGCTTTAATGTACAAGCGAACATCATTGGTTGGGTCAACAATTTCAAGGAGGTGTGGTCGATTATAATTTTGACATAGGTGGACAAGGTGTCCGAGGCAATTTCGTAAAGTTTTTAGCCAAAATCGAAAATGCACTGGTAAAGATGGGAAAATTTTAAGAAATTGGGAAAAAAAAATCAAAATTTTGTGCCAAAAAACCCAAAAATTGTTACGATTTTAAATTGCCTGAATTTCATTTTTCAATTTCGTAAAAATGTTGGCCTCTTATTTGTTAGGGGAGGGGTGGGGGGGGGGGGGGGGGGGGTATTCCGTAAAGGCAAATTTATGACCCCCTCCCCTTGTCCATGTATGAATTTCGACAAACCACAGATTTTTGATTGCCTCTATTTTTGTTTTTCAAATTTGTTTAGCATTTTCTCCGTGCCAATGCCATTTCTTCCGTCAGTTACGAAATTCATTTTACTGTTTATGCGCCATCAATGATGCCATTTGAATTGGTGAACGAATGGACAAAGGAAAAGCTGACATTGGCCAAAGCAAAGATGATGGACGATTGGATAATGAAGCGATGCAAAATTATTGGTGAGACAGCGGCGGTTCATTGGGAAGACGGAAATTGTGACAATAATTCTAACACTGTGTTCATTTCGCTTTTTGGTGGCACTAATTGCATTGGGTGAGCAATTACAAAGGCATTTAATTTTGTATCCGAATTTGAATTTTGCGTTTAATATAGGCCACTGTCTCCACCACCTGCAGAAGAAGAGGAAGAAGAAGCCGGACAAAGCATCACAAAAGGGGCGTCTTCTGCTGACAATGAGTGACGGACAAAAGTGGAATAGATGAATTAATTAAGAATGACCGACCGATCATATTTCATCAGTGATCAAATGCATTTTAATTTTTGCTATCTATCGAATGAATGAATTTTTCTTTAAAAATTGTGACAATTAATTTGTGGAATTTTTACGGATTTACGACATCCATTAGCAATATTAGCACCGACAAAATTAAAAAGTGTCGATTTGCTGCAGTTCCTCTCCTCTCTTTTCTGCTTCAGTCTCTCCACCTCCTAGAGAAAGACAAAACAACTTTTTCTTAAGAAAAATATTGTTTCATCGGAGATCAACATTTAAGTTGTTATTTAATTATTAACAATGTTCATTTTGCCAACAACGTATAAAACAACTTATTTTTAAAATTTCGGTCAATTTTTAAAAATTTATTTTAGCGGGTAATATCATTTGGAGGAGAGATAACGCAAAATGAGAGGGTGCTGCAATTCAGTATATGGTCATACAAAAGCATTTTGATGAAGGAGGGTAGAGAAAAACTTATTCAAAAGAGAGTGCAATGGGAAGAGATATAAGACAGAGAGAGAAAAGAAACATAATGAGAAATCTGCGTCTATTACCAAAAGAATCAGCGAAGAAGGGAAGCGAACTCTCTTCCCATTGCACTCTCTTTTGAATAAGTTTTTCTCTACCCTCCTTCATCAAAATGCTTTTGTATGACCATATACTGAATTGCAGCACCCTCTCATTTTGCGTTATCTCTCCTCCAAATGATATTACCCGCTAAAATAAATTTTTAAAAATTGACCGAAATTTTAAAAATAAGTTGTTTTATACGTTGTTGGTAAAATGAACATTGTTAATAATTAAATAACAACTTAAATGTTGATCTCCGATGAAACAATATTTTTCTTAAGAAAAAGTTGTTTTGTCTTTCTCTACCACCTCCTCCCGTTGAATTTTTCCCTTTCCTCTCTTTTCCCCCCATTTTCTCTTCCTTCTCCTCCCAATTCGCTGTTTTTGATTTGGCGTTTTCTTCCGATTGTTTGGCGCCGGCACTGATGGGCCACCAGCAGCAGCGGAGCCAATTGAATATTTTGCTTTCGCCTTAAAATGCCCTTTTAAATGTGTAAGAGCCGGCCACACGAGATCCACGCGTTTGGGCGCCAGCTCGTTTTCCAATATAGTTTTTTTATTTGTTATCCAAATCCAATAATCTTGGTATCATTCGAAAGCTCTTAACATGCTCTATTAGTTGTCCGCAATTTCAGATTTATTTTTGTCGTACACTGACCCAAAAAAGTCTTTGAACAAAGATGCAATTTTTGTGTAATGGTTTATAAAACACCGATAAATAAATGATTTTGTGGGCAATTGTTTAGGTATTTATTAATCCAATATATCGGCTTCATATCAGCGCCAAAAAATTCCGAATCAAAAATACAATGAAGGTGATATGGTCAACGAAGTGAGAGATGGTCAAAATAATGGCGGAAAAAAGTCTTTGAACAAACCTAAAAAACTATTCCAAAAGCTTTAAAAAATCTGAAATAATTCCTGTTTATATATCTTTTGATACTGATCAAAAAAGTATTTTACCCCAACTTGATCAGATCACACCTTCATAGTGACTGAAGTCATTTTCAATTTTTTTTTAATTTTTCAATTTTTCGCATCAGTTCTCGCCAATTTTTGAATTATTAAAATTATTTAATTAATTTATCAATCATTGAGCTTTTTGTGGAACGCCCACACTGAGCTTTTTTGTGGAACGACCTAGCACCGTTTTTTATGGTCAATGGTCATCGCTAGGGCTGGGAATTTAAGTCAAATGACTTTTTTTTTTTTGCTGACTCTAAATGGCCTTAAAATGACTTAAAAATTGTTCTAAACTTTGTTTGAAGCTTCTAACATGCATTTTTTGTGACTTTTTTTGACTTTTTGAGGCAAAATTTGAATTTTAGCGAAGAAAATGCCGAAAAATACAAAGAAAATTCCGAAAAATAAACTTTCGACCGATAAAAAGGCAATAAAACCTGGATGAATTTTTTCTCAATTGTTGGAAGAATCTCTTTTTTATGCCTATTTTAGGTATTTATTTATAAAATTAAGTGCCTAAAAATACGATCAAAATGTTATTCTATAAATTATTAAAAATGGGATTTTTTAGCTTTCGCCTAACTTTTCAGTACTTTTTTGCATTTTTTCGAGCTTTTTTGAATTTTTTTGTGACTTTTTTAGCTATTTTTCAGGACTTTTTTCCATTTTTCGTGACTTTTTGGCGATTTTTTATGACATTTTTAGTCGACTTTTTGAGGATTTTGTAGTGACTTAAATTCCCAGCCCTAGTCATCGCCCAATAATAAACTAAATCAAACAAAATTTTAAACTAATTTAATTTTATTAAAAAATTACTATAAATCTTTTTTATTTATTTTTTATTTTATTTGGAAATAGATTTTTTTTTCAAAAATTTTATTTCCCATTCTCCATTCCATTCCCAGGTCCATCTGATCATCGCTCAAATGTTCCGGAGACCTCCCACCCAAAAAAAAAAATTTTGTTTTCTTGAAATTACGGCAAAAAAATTCTGCCGGAACCAACCCTATCGAGTTTTTTTTAAATTTTTTGTGTGTTTTTTCGGGTCCACCCCCCCCCCCCCCCCCACACGCCCGTGTCGTTTCCCCACGGATTTTTTTTACCCCCCCCCCCTACCCCCCAAAAATATGATTACGGCAAAAAAAAAAAAATTCCGGCGAAACCAACCATTTGACGGATGCCTCCATTACAGATTTTTTACTAAATTTTGTTTGTTTTTTCGGGTTCCCACTTCCCCTTGATGTTTTCTTCCAGATTTTCTTAAAAATTCAAATAGATTCTTTTAAATTTTTTTAAAAAGCAAAAAATATATATGTAGCGTTTTTTGGATTTATTTTCTTTTATTTTAGCTATTATAAACTAATTTTGTGCTTTTTGAAGATTCGTCAGCTTTGTGACCATTGCAACATTATGCCATTTTCTCTGGAATACCTCAAGAAGCGCGAATAATCCAAGAGTTTTTAGAGCGAAAGAATTTGGTGAAATTAATTTGAAAATCGATGTGAATTTTATTTTGCCTAAAGTTATAATATCTTTCTTTACCACCTATAGAATATATATGTGGGGTCGGGGTCGTTTTCGCGCCAGCCCAGTTTTTGAACTATAACTTTTTTCATTGTCAACTAAATCTAACTTTCTTGGTATTATTCGAAAGCCCTTCACATGCTCTATTAGCATGAAAATTTCGAAAAATTTCGTTAAGGTTAAAAAAAAGTTATGGCCAAAAAAGCTGAAAAACCTGGTTTCTGATGTACTTTCGGTCATAAGTTTGTTCAAAATTAATGAAATTTTTTGGAATTTTGCAGGCTAATAGAGGATACGTAGGGCTATCGAATGATACTAAGAAAGTTGGATTTGGTTGGCAATGAAAAAAGTTATAGTTCAAAAACTAGGCTGGCGCGAAAACGACCCGGCGCGAAAACGACCTGGGGCCGTAGTCAAAGAAGGTGGTTATTTGACCAGGTCATTTAACCATGGTTATTTAACCTGGTCAAATAACCACCAACCATGAGAAAAACGGCAGTAAAAGAAGATGGTAAATATTCTGCTGGAGCAACCAGCAACCACCATTTTTTAACCGCCAACCATCTTCTTTTACTTTACCACCAACTTTCTACCATAAAATTATTAAAATTTGCACTGATATTTTAAATAAATAGGCAAAACAATGTTTAAACTACCTAGAAAATTGGTAGAATAAATAAAAATAATTAATATTTATGAATTAAATTTTTTGTAAATTTTTTTTTAATATTTAAGATATTTCGGCATTTAGAAGATATTCGATTAAAAATTTGCATTGGTTTCTTTATGATTTGAAATAATACATTGTTTTTGATATAATTACATAATCTTAAAATTCGAAAATCACTCAAAATATAAAAATAATTGGTAAGTTTGTTTTTTTATCTTTTAAAAATATTTAAGGATAGAATTAATTAAAATTCTTTATATAGATCGATAGCCGAGACTTTTCTCTATTTAATAAATTTTATTTGGGATTTTTATCTTGTTTCGCTGATTTTTGGCAGATTTTCAAAAGTTGGTGGTTACGACTGCTACCATGGGTAGGGGCAGGGTTGGCGTTTTACCATGGTTACATGGTTAGGTAACCACCAACCATGTTCTTTTACTGTGCGTTCACAAACCACCAACCATCATGGTCAAATAACCAGGTTAAATGACCATGAACCCGTGGTTGCTCATTTACTACGGGTAAACCATGATGGTAGTGGTTATTTAACCATAACCACCTTCTTTGACTACGGCCCCTGGCCCGATATATGTGTGTGTTTTTTTCTGTAAATTTTAAATATTTTACTATAATTTCTGTAAAAATTTAAAGATAAAAGATATATCTTAAAAATGACTTTGGCAATCGCCTAGATCATTTAGTCCTACAAAAAAAGAGGGAAAACCCCAAAAATAAAGCAATTTTAAGGTAATTTGAGGCGCCGACTGAGTACGAATTTGATCTTTTTTTTGCGCAGTTTCGAACCCCTAACCCGAATTCGGACGTTTTTTTGAAAATTAAGGTAATTTTGAAAAAAAAACCCTGGGTAAAAAATTTTGGTTCTAGTCGGTTTTACGCGTCCCATGACATTTTACGCGTCCCAACAGCAGTTTACGCGTCCCATGATGTGTCCATTGTATTTTAGCCGCTCCAATAACTAAGAGGGAACTTGTTTTTTCGTCCTGTATTCAGTAAGCTTTTTCTTAATTCCCGATTGTTAAATCTACGGTGTCATGACAACTCGTACAAATGCAACTCGTAAAAGGCTTTATTTTGGTATTTCTATAACGATTCGGAAGGTATGATTTTGCGATTAATGCTTCGAAAAACAAACAAAATGGCGTTGGGACTAGGGCTCACATTTATAGTTGCTAAAAACTGCCAAAATAATTAATTTTTAGTTTCTAAAAAACCCCAAAATAGTTGCTAAAAATGGGTAAATAGTTGCTAAAAAGTTCCGAATTTAGGGGTGTAAAATCGAAAATTTTCTTCAAAAAGCAAAAATATTATGCCAAATCATTAATGAGATATATAATTTTCAAAATCAAAAATCCTCGTCAAGAAAAAAACAAATAAAATTTGGAGAAGAATTTTTGAGAAAATTTTTCATTTTCAGGGGTGTATTTTTTAAAATTTTCGGGTCGATTCTTAGGGGTTATTTTTTGAAAAAAATTTTGAGTCGATTCTTAGGGGTGTATTTTTCCTTTTTATTGCATTTTTGTTAACAAATTTTGGGCAAAACGCCAAAATAGTTGAAAATAGTTTTTTTCAAAAAATTTATAGTTTTTTAGTTGCTAAAAATAAAAAACTATAAAATAGTTGCTAATAAATCGAAAAGTAGCTTAACAACAGCCCAAAAAAACATGTTTTTCGTGCGTTTTAGTCCATGGAGAGCTCAGGAAAAAAATAGTGAAAAAACTATAAATGTGAGCCCTAGTTGGGACCTGTAAAATGTCATGGGACGTGTAAAACGGACTAGAACTAAAATTTTTGTTCCGAAGAGCAAAAAAATCTATCCGGATGCCCTTCCCCTCAAAAATTTAGCAAATTTTGCACTTTTCATCGGTCGCCCAAATCAACAATCAAAATTAACCACCCAGGCGGAGGGCTCGGGATTCGTGATTGGCACCAGGCAGGAATAGGATTACCGGGATTCAAGTCCAAGTATTGCCGGGATTTGAATTAAGATCTCGGAGTTCTAATCCCGATTTCGCCGGGATCCCGATCCTGGCCCTTTTTCAACAAAGCCGGGATCGGGACCCCGGGAAAGTCCCAGCGGGATCCCAATCCGGCCGGGCTCTCGTCTCGAATCTCGGGGGCCAATTTCGATTTCCGAGTCTCGCTGTCATGTCTCAAAGTCAAATCCTAGCACTCGGAGATAAAATAAAATATTTAAAATTAAAATGGGATAATGCATTTTAAAACGATGGACCACTGCTGGCGGCGGCGGTGGTCGCTCCATTTCGACCGAGTCGCGAAATGAGGGGGGATGAAGCTGCTTCCGAGAAAGAGAGAGGAACAGAAGCAAATCGACACTTAATTTTGCCAGTGCTAATTGCTAATGGATGTCTTAAATCCGTAAAAATCACGAAATTAATTGTCACAATTTTCAAGGAGAAATTCATAGCAAACCATTTTTATATATCCGATTTTTAGCAATTGACATAAAATGCATTTGATCACTGATGAATTATTATCGATCGATCATTCTTAATTAATTCATTTCTTCTTCTATGATCGCTGTTTTTGTTGTTTTGTCCGTCATTCATTGTCAGCAGAAGACGCCCCTTTTGTGATGCTTTGTCCGGCTTCTTCTTCCACTTCTTCCGGTGGCGGAGACAATGGCCTTAATTAAGCTAAATTTTAATTATTTCAACAAAATAAAATCCTTTTTAATTGCTCACCCAATGCAATTAAGGCCACTAGAAGGGCAAATAACACAGTGTTACAATTGTTGTCCCAATTTCCGTTTTCCCAATGAACCGCCGCTGTCTCCCCAATAATTTTGCATCGCTTCATTATCCAATCGTCCATCATCTTTGCTTTGGCCAATGTCAGCTTTTCCTTTGTCCATTCGTTCACCAATTCAAATGGCATCATTGATGGCGCATAAACAGTAAAATGAATTTCGTAACTGACGGAAGAAATGGCATTGGCACGGAGAAAATGCTAAACAAATTTGAAAAACAAAAATAGAGGCAATCAAAAATCTGTGGTTTGTCGAAATTCATACATGGACAAGGGGGGGGGGGGGGGAGGGTGTCATAAATTTGCCTTTACGGAATACCCCCCCCCCCTCCCACCCCTCCCCTAACAAATAAGAGGCCAACATTTTTACGAAATTGAAAAATGAAATTCAGGCAATTTAAAATCGTAACAATTTTTGGGTTTTTTGGCACAAAATTTTGATTTTTTTCCCAATTTCTTAAAATTTTCCCATCTTTACCAGTGCATTTTCGATTTTGGCTAAAAATTTTACGAAATTGCCTCGGACACCTTGTCCACCTATGTCAAAATTATAATCGACCACACCTCCTTGAAATTGTTGACCCAATTCGCTTGTACATTAAAGCCTAAGCAATGCAATCGCTTGGGTTGGCCATCTTTTGTCGGAATGTGCAACCATTTGGACAATGCTTGGCCAGCAGTTCCATTTGTCCCATCAAAATCATCACCAATCGCAGCGGGCAACAGACCAGATGCATCGATAGAATTCAGATTCAGCAGATCGGTGAGAATTGTCGGCGAAGTGCGACGAAGCAAATTGCCCAACTGAGTGTACAAAGGAAAGGCCCAAGTGGCGAATGTTTGTCGAAAAAATGGGCCATATTTCACGAACAAATATGTCCCAAATTAGTTGAACATCCGTGGTATATGATAATGGCATCGACAAATGTAAATTGGTGCCTCTTTTGTCGAAAATTTGGTGATTTGAACGAAGAAAAGCGATGACGGAGTGATCGATGTACCTGAAAACGGAAGGAATGCGATTTATTGCGATAGCTCTGATTTTGAATTACACAATATGAAGGCGCTTAAAACGGATTTTGCTGGGCAGCGAACAGTCGCGCAACGGAAATCCCATAGATTTGTCATCGAAATGTATAGACGACAGTTTCGGTTCTGGTGCGCAGTACTTGTGAATCATGATTTCTCTCCAAATTGTCAATTCGCGTTTTCCATCGAAATGTTTGTCCACCAACGCATTGAAACGTGGCGAAAGAAGTGCCATTTTGAGGCCAAGTTGGGCATGGTCAAACGATGGGAAAATGTCCATCCAAACGTCGTTGCAAATCCAACTGAAATTGTTGAAACATAAACCAATCAAATAAAAATTTGTGACTTTTCAAAAATGCCTTACCGTCGGTTCATTTTTTGGCAATTAGCACAATTTGCTGCCGAACTTCTGAATGATGTTGTCGTCACAAAGGGAAGAAATAATTTGCAGAATTATTGCGTTAGAAACTTTTATTATTTTCAAATGCGAGGCAAATCGAAAAAAACAAACATTTTTATAGTCATGAAAAGGGAGGAATTGATGAAATTTTTGTATTTTTTTTTTTGTTGGTAATCCTTCGAAATTGGTGTTCCGCCCGAAAAAATAAATAAATATTTTCATACAAAATCACTTTTATATCAAAATTTAAAAATTTATTGAGTTTACAAATTAATAAACTCTGATTGGACTCATAAAAAATTCGATTGGACTCAAGTATTTGATTTTTTTTTTTCAAAATTTTTGTTTTCCAAATGTTATTTCGGCTCTATTGCACTTTATGAGTCCCATCAATTGACAATACCTGCTTTTTATACAAAAACTTTGTTCATATTCGAACAAACCCTAAATTTTTGGTATCATTCGAAAGCAGAAAGTCTGAATAATGTAATAATACGAGAAAACAAAATTTTAATGAATATGTAATAATATGAGAAAACAAAACTTTAACATTTCGTGAAAGTTACAAACGAAAATAATCAACAATTACTTAATTAATCAGATATTTTTAGGCAAACACCTATAGAGGCGAGAGGTACGAATAAAAAAAATATGAATCTTTCCCAAAATTATATCATGGAAAAAATTTTAAATCGATTTTTGTTCTGCGTTTTTTAAAAGGGATTCTTGTTTAAAAGTTGAAGAAGTTCGTTATACCCGGGTATATCATCCTTATTATTATTACGTCTAAAAAAATACGTAAAAATGTTTTTTGGACATTTTCAAGAGCATCGATGTCTTTTTTCATATTCATATATGGATTAAAAACCGGGGAACCAAATTCCAAAATGGATCGACAATAAACATTGAAATATTTATAGGAATTTTTAGGTTTTTCGTTTTAAGTGACTTGAGTAAAGCAAAAGATGTTCTTATTGCTTTTTTGGTAATAAATTCTATATGTTTTTCCCATTTTAAGTCATTTGAAAAATAAATGCCAAGGTCTCTAACTGGTTTACCTTTTTCACTTTTTAAAATTGGAATATTATTTATAAAATAATATTCATTGGGGTTTTTAGGCCCAAGATGTGAAACTAAGCATTTGTTAGGAGCGATTTTAAGGCCATTTAATTCTCAGTAATTCCGAAATTTGTTAATAAAAGAATGGAGTGGATAAATAGTATTTTTTGAGAGAATAGAATAGGCCTTAAGATCGTCAGCAAAAAGCTTAATTTCAACATTTTCAGTTTTACAAAAATTAAGAATATCTGATATGTAAATTAAAAATAAAAGCGGACCCAAATTTGATCCCTGCGGAACACCACTTAAGCATGGGAACTCATCAGAAAACGCAGAGCCAACTCTAACGAAAATATCGAAATCGTTGTTTAGGGTCTAAACCACTTAAAAATTTATTTTTACGATTTGTAAGATATTTCTTTATTTTATATTCAAGTTTTTTAGATGTTTCTTTAAATTTTTCTCTAATTTTATCTTTTTTAAGGTCTTTCCAAAGTTGTCGACGATAAATCATAATGTTTTAATATGGTCTGAAAAATTATGTTTAAAATTTGATACTGTTAATGGAACATATTTCGATATAAAAAATGCTGCGAAAAGATGGTCTGGCCATTATATATGGGATCGAACATCATAATTTAACACATAATCAGCAATGGAAGACCGTATCATCAGCAGCATAAACACTGTTAGTCCAGCAGAAATTCCAAAGCCAAAATGATTCATTGTGGGTAATTAGTAAGAATGGGAATAGGGAGGGAATGAATGAATGTTGGGCTGTTGCTTCACCACTTGTCAAGGGATCCCTTTAATGGAGCAAATTATTGGTAAATTATTGAATTAGAAACAAATTGATCACTTTGAATTTGGCAGTATTGGTAAATTATTGAATTAGAAACAAATTGATCACTTGGATTTTGCAAAATTATTGTCAAATATTGAATGGAATTTTTTATTTGGGCAGAATTATAGGCAAATATGGAATTATAAATTAATTGACCACTTTTGATTTGGCAAAATTATTGTTAAAATAGTGAATTAGAAATTATGTAGCAAAAACTCTCTCCCGATTTGGTCGGGAGTTTTCTCGCTTCCCTCTGTTGTTCCAGCACACTCCTCACAAATCCCGATCACTTTCGCTCTCCCTCTCTGCTGCTGTTGGTCCTCTCCAAAGGGAGTGGAGATGGAGGGGATTAGGAACAGGGGCGTGCGAAGTTTCGTGTCGTTTTTGTGTCGTCCCCTTTTTCGTCACTTTTTGATTTTCGTTTTCGTGTTTCGTTTTCGTCCGTAAAAAAATTTTCGTTTCACTTCCGAGTTTTAAAATTTTGGGAAAATATCGGTCATAGGGCCCAAACTCAAAATTGTTCAAAAACGGTCAGAATCGATGTAAAAAGGTTAGAAATGGGTTGGAAAAATATAATTATAGGCGCGCTTGCCCTTTTTCAGGCTGAAAAAGTGCCAGCATTGGAGTGCCAAACCCAGTCGGGACTCAAATTCGAACAAAATTTAAAATTTAAAAAGAACGTCAAATATAAAATCTTGAATTTAGCTTATTGCGCTAAAAAACCGCCGCACACTTGACTACGGCGGCCAGTAGGTGGGGAGAGACTACGGGCTACGGAAGAAGTCCGCGCGTGATCCGCAGGCGGTTGACTAATTGGCGGGGCCCTTCGGGCCCCAGAAGTCAACTCCACAATAGGCACCTATCTTTTTTTTTGGTAGCCTACAGTACCCTTTTGGGGGCGTGCGCCGGGGGGGGGGGGGGCGAGGGCGGCGGCATTCGTCGTTGTCGTCGGTGGGGGCGTACGCTTGGGCGTGAGCGTACGCGTCCGAGGCGTACACATTGAGCCTTTTAGGGGGGGGGGGCGGGCGCCGGGGTGGGGGGGGCGACGACAATTGGTGGTGGGGGGGGGGGGGGCGTGCGCCCTGTCGAAGCGCTGGTGGTGCGGGGCATATGCTTGCTGGGGGCGTGAGCGTACGCGTCCGAGGCGTACGCATGGGCCCATGGGGAGGGGAGGGGGAGGCAAGGCGTGCGCCGGGAGGGAAAGCCGGGGGGGGGGGGGGGGGAGCGTGCGCCCAGGTATGGAACCGAGCGGTCGTCAGTTCAAGAAAGGGGTTCGGTCGACGGTTGGATTCTGTAGTTTAACGTATAAATTAAACGAATTGTGGCAATTTGTGAGGAGGGTAAAGTGACGCGACTCTTATTCCGTTGAGCTGCTCGAATTCGTTGTGCTCTGCGCTGGTATTGCTGCTGCTACCGCCACGGTCGCTGTTACCGGCGCTCGGCACCCCAACAGATGCTAGGCGCGGACCATCAATGATATATGGGGGGTGGTGAGCCAAATCCAAACCAGGCTGTTGAAGGCGTAGCTAGCGTACGGCGGTGAAGAAGCAGAAGAGAAAAATGGGCACGACAATGGTGTAGTGGAGGGCGAGGATCAGCGCTTGAGTGGCACGTTGTATAGTCAGCGACCGGTGGTGTTCCGTTGCTGATTATTTATGTTTTTTGGGGAGAGGGTATTGGTATGCTAATTAAAGTGATGCTAAGGAGTCTATTTTTCCATCTTTTAGGCAATTTTAGAATCGGTCACAATATGACGGTTGTAATCAATCATGATTAGTTGATCGAATTCGCCAAGACAGATCATTTCAGCGCCGCCCTGGGGTGTCTCTTTGTTGAACTGAAGGCGTACACTGGTAGTGCCCGAGCGGAGCAGTCAAAGCCACAGCTGTCGTCCAGCGTCGAGGTCATCGGTACGACAAAGAAGGTCCATCGCCTCGGAACTGCTCTTCCGAGTTTGCCATGCCCAGCGCCTCGTACATGTCGACAAACGGTCGTACGTAGGCGGCTCCGACAAAGTTCATGCAATGGGGGATGGCGAGATACGTGTTGCCCCAGCGTGCACACTGATTGCACGTATGTCGTATGGACGGAAGTTGAACGGTGTGTGGGCGTAGGCGCCGTTCGCCGTTGAAGGCTCGGTACGTCACAAGGGCGATGGTGAGTCGGCGCGGGATGGCAGCCGAGAATATGTTGTGGTCCATTTCCGTACGGCCAGCGGTCAGAAAGTAGGACTTGACCTCCGTGCGCCGTACAGCATAGGTGGCCGGCTGTTTCTCGAGTGTCTTGTAGATGGAGATGTTGAGCGACGGCTGCACCTCGATGACCTTCACGTACAGTTTGATGTCGTGCACTCGGAGTGCGTACGAAGTGCCGGCAGCCCCGGCGCCCAGACTGTGGACCAGGAATGCGTCCTTGAAACGGTAGATGGTGAACAGGACGTCCATGTTGTTGAGCAGGTACAGTTCTTGGTTGCCCAAGTCAAAGTCGAGGCGCGACAGAAACTCCGCCTTACAACCGCCTTGCATTCGGATTTAGACGAGAAAAAATCCCTAACACTTTTTTTGGCTAGAGCAAAAAATTAGACAATACAATTCCGAAACTGAGTTNAAAGTGGGATAAAGGACATGGGAGAACCTGTAAAAAGAGCGCCTGTAGCTCAGTCGGTTAGAAGAGCACGGCACGGATTGCTGGGGTCATGGGTTCGAGTCCCACCGGGCGAGTTCCCTTTTATGTTCTACAGTTTATGCAATGGAAAGGACAGAAAAGAAAAAAATCCAATTGAAAATTGAAAAAACGAAGGCTAAATGTGATGGAAGTGACGACAGTCGACGAATGGAACAGAGCCAATGAAACAAAAAAGCGAAAGCACCCAAAAAAAGTTTGATGGAAAAGCTAATGAATGGTCTCGAATTAGCAACGGGAAAGAATCTTTGGACTGTTTCTTTTTCTTCCTTTTCTGTTCTTGTTCAGCCGCTGTGGCGATGCAAAAATCCCATAATTTTCGTGCCCGTGCCCAAATTCTTTTCCTTCTTGCGGGATGAAGAAGGCTTCTCATCATGCTGCTGCTCCATTTCAGCAGCAGCACGTGTCAGCAAAACGGTTGAATGTTCTTGGATGTTGTAATAATTCATCGTTTTTTCGTTGTCCTTAAGTACTACACCATCTGCTGCTGCTGCTCGGCATTCAAGTTTTTGTTGGTCGCGCAAAATGCCAATCTCTCGCATAGTTTGGGTCTTCATCTAGAAATTTCGCACAGTGTCCACACCCTTTACCAAAACGGCATGCTTTTGTCCTTCATATTGTACCCAAATTTTGAATACATCCAAAGTGTCGTAAACAATGTCACGGTCAACGTAAACAATTGCGCCTTTTCTAATGCCAAAACCTCCTCCTATTGTGAGATCGTGTTGCCAAAGCATGTCATAATCTTGAATGGATTGTTGATTCGACAGTTTTAAATCAGACCAATGATTTTAGAGTCAAGGTTCAACTCTCGGATGGTCTTAATTTTCAAAATATTCACGGTGTCTTTTTCTCTGACCCAAATTGGGTAATTTTGCTCATTATAATGCACAAAAATTTCAAATTCATCAAACGTCAAATAAAGGACTGAATCTTTTACAATGCCATAATGTTCCATTGTTTTACTGTCTTCAAATGGCGCATCATATGGGCTCATGTCGCTTCTCAGCATTAGTCTTTCGGGTTCAATCTCAACTTTAAGCTCTTCATTGATCTTCTTCTTCAAATCGGCCACAGTATCCTCTCTTTTCACCATTACGGTGAAGATGGTCTGGTCATTATATTTGGGATAATCGAACATCATAATTTTAATCTCATAATCAGCAATGGAAGACCGTATCATCAGCAGCATAAACACTGTTAGTCCAGCAGAAATGCCAAAGCCAAAATGACTCATTGGGGGTAATTAGTAAGAATGGGAATAGGGAGGGAAGGGATAAGTATTAAAATGAATGAATGAATGTTGGGCTGTTACTTCACCACTTGTCAAGGGATCCCTTTAATGGAGCAAAATTATTGATAAATTATTGAATTAGAAATTAATTGATCAATTTGAATTTGGCAAATTATTGTCAAATATTGAATGGAATTTTTTATTTGGGCAGAATTATAGGCAAATATGGAATTATTGTACTTTGTTCCCCTTTTCGGAAATTTTTTTTTGTTTTAAGTCATGAAACTCTTCTGAAACAAGTACCATTCGACTTGAAAAGATGAACATAAAGTGGAGACAATTTTCGAAATGGAAGTAAAAATCGTATTCACCGCCCTGAAAATTTATAAAACAACTTTATTCGCGGCCGTTTTTATACATCCGATTTATTTACCGAAATTGAGTTTTTCTTATAAAAACGCATTTTAACATTTATGAATTATGATCGCTCGATCATTTTAATTAAATCATTTCTTCTGCTGATCATCGTTTTTGTTGTTTTGTCCATCACTCATTTGTCAGAAGAAGACGGCCCTTTTGTGATGCTTTGTCCCGCTTCTTCCGGTGGCGGAGACAATGGCCTTAATTAAGCGAAATTTTATATTTAAACAAAATCGAATGCCATTTTTTATTGCTCACCCAATGCAATTAGTGCCAGTAAGCCAAAAGAACACAGTGTTACAATTGTTGTCCCAATTTTTGTCTTTCTTTTTCTGCTGCTGAACCGTCTCATCAGTCTCCCCAACAATTTTGCATCGTTTCATTATCCAATTGTTGTCCAATTCCTTTGCTTTGGCCAATGTCAGTTTTTCCTTTGTCAATTCGTTCACCAATTCAAATGGCACCATTGGCATTGACGACACATGAACAGTAAAAAGAATTTCGTAACTGACGGAAGAAATGGCATTGGCACGGAGAAAATGCTAAACAATTTGGGGGAAACAAAATGAGGCAATCAAAATCAGTGAAGAAATTGTTCCATTTGGCCCATCAAAATCAGCACCAATTGCAGCGGGAAACCGACCAAATATATTGATTGAATTCAATTGATCAAGATCAGTGAGAATTGATGGCGAAATGAGACGAAGAAAACTGTCCAAATCATCACGATGGGGAAAGTCCAAACGGTGAATGTTTGTCGAAAAAAAGGGCCAAATTTCACGGGCCAAAACATCCCAAATCAGCTGCAGCTCATCCATGTCATGTGATGATGGAATCCACAACTGCAAGTGGGTGCCTCTTTTGTCGAAAATTTGGTGATTTAAACGAAGAAAAGCGATGACGAAGTGATCAATGTAACTGTGAAAACGGAAGGAATGCTTTTATTGCCATAAAGCTCTGATTTTTTAATTACACAATCTCAAGGCATTTAAAACGGATTTTGCTGGGCAACGGATGGTCGGGCAATGGAAATTCTACAAATTCGTCATCCATCTCTACAGATAGTTTCCCTTTTGAATTACGATTTGTCTCCAAATTGTCAATTCGCTTTTGCCATCAAAATGTTTGTCCACCAACGCATTGAAACGTGGCGAAAGCAATGCCAATTTGAGGCCGAGTTGAGTTTTCGAATCCCGAACCCGAACTCCAACAATTTTCATAACTTTTTTTTTTGTTCTTTCTTGCGGCTGGTCACCTTCTATAATAATTTGTCAGTTTGTTCGAATGTGCGTCAAACGGGAAAAATAAATGAAATTTTATAAAAATTCATCAATTTAACAAAGGAACAAAATTCGGGCAATTGTGAAGATCTTTGGTCCCGAAATTTTTAATTTTATTTTTTTATCTTAAATTCTTTTTAACACTTTTCTAGGGGTGTTTTGAGGCGCCGAGCACGAATCCGGCCTCAATTCGGCCAATTCCGAATCCCTAACCCGAACTCGAACAAAAAATCGAAAATTCAAAATATCAAATTTTCATTTTTATGTTCGTATCTTTAGAATGACCATTTTTTGGCTTTGAAATAGTTTTTGTCAAAAGTTAACAACACCGAAAACACTATAAACAATGTTTTAAGAGAATAAAAAAAAAAATTAAATTTAATTCTCGAAAAATGTTCGGGTTAGGGGTTTGGAATTGGTCGAATTTCGCGATTTTTGTGTCTAAAAATCGCATCCCTAATAATGAATTCTCTAATATGCAACCACGCGAAAACGTACCCCACGCGAAAACGACCCCGACCGGTATAAGTACCAGGGGTGGGACAACTCTCGCCTCTCGTCTCTCGCCTCTCGCCTCTCGCCAACTCTCGCCATTTCTGGTACTCTCGCCTCTCGTCTCTCGCCTCTCGTTTTTTGGGACGAGAGGCGAGAGTTGAAAATGCACCCCTGAAGATTGAACTTTTGAGCAGTCAGAAAAATTTTCAAATTTACACGAAAAAAAAAATCACAAATCCCTTTCTCTTCTTCCTTAATATCTTCTCTATTTTTGGCTAGCTCCAATTCAAATGTGGTCTGGTGGCTAAACCTTCTGCCATTCATTATTTTTCTCTTGTGTTCAATTCCACAACGGAACATAAATTTTTTAATATTTTCTTTACATTCTTTCAATTGAAATTTAATTAATAAAAAATATTTCAACTTAAAAATGATTGTTTTTTCTATTTTTAAACAGCCTAAAAACTGCAAATTTAACCAAAACTTTGATCATTTTTTGAATAAAATCTGTTAACAAATCCGAAGTCAATTTTCAAAATTTTTTCGGCGGCGCCTAACGGCACCGTCCGACCCCAACTGTCCCCGAAGTTTTAAAAAACGCACCGCAAAAAAAGGTGGTTTGAAGGCAAAAAAAAATGGACAAATAATAAAGTTTGTTTGTAAAATAAATATATTGCATGAAATATTTATTTTATTTTCTTGAAAAAATTTTAAAGATTTTTTTGGATTTTTCAGGACATGGACTCGGTTTAAAAGCTAGGGCCCTGGCCCGGCTTTTCTGGACCCGGCAATACCCTGACCCGGTATTTGCCCAAATACCCGGGCCCGTAACCCTAATTTAATATACGATTTTAAAGTTTTTTAAATTAAAAATAAGGCTACAGAAAAAAATTGAAAAACTCTCGCCTCTCGTCCTCTCGCCTCTCGCCAACTCTCGTGTTTTTGGGGACTCTCGCCTCTCGCCAAACTCTCGCTCTCGTCTTTTTGGGGACTCTCGCCTCTCGCCAAACTCTCGCTCTCGTCTTTTCTGAGACAAGTCACACCCCTGATAAGTACCCAACTTTGTTTCTCATTATATAAAAATAAAGTTTCCAACGCAATTAATTTTCTTCTGCTATTTGTGAGCCATCATTCGGAACTCGGCCTAATTGTGCTCTAATTACTGTCAAAAATGAACCGACGGTAATTAATTTAGAAAAGTCAAACAAATTCGTCATTTATTTAACTAAAAGTTTTCCAAAATTTCAGTTGGATTTGCAACGACGTTTGGATGGACATTTTCCCATCGTTTGACCATGCCCAACTTGGCCTCAAAATGGCATTGCTTTCGCCACGTTTCAATGCGTTGGTGGACAAACATTTTGATGGCAAAAACGAATTGACTACATCGATCACTCAGTCATCGCTTTTCTTCGTGCAAATCAACAAATTTTTGACAAAAGAGGCACCGATTTAGTGTTGTTTTGGAGTTCTTCACCACGCACCACGGATGGCCAGCTGATTTGGGACATTTTTGTTCGTGAATTATGGCCCTTTTTTCGGCAAACATTCGCTGTATCACATTCCGAGAAAAGATGGACAGCCCAAGCGATTGCGTTGCGATAATTACAACGAACAAGCAGCGGACATTGATTGGATCAACAATTTCAAGGAGGTGTGGCCACACATTTTTGGCAAATCACTGATTTTTGTTTTCCAAATTGTTTAGCATTTTCTCCGTGCCAATGCCATTTCTTCCGTCAGTTACCAAATTCATTTTTTTGTTCGTGTGCAGTCAATGCCAATTGTGCCGTTTGAATTGGTGAACGAATCGACAAAGGAAAAGCTGACATTGGCCAAAGCAAAGGAAAATGAATTTGCGTATAACTGTTGGATAATGAAACGATGCAAAATTGGGGAGACTGCGGCGGTCCATTGGAAAGACGGAAATTGGGACAACAATTGCAACAATGTGTTCATTCGTCTTTTTAGTGCCAATAATTGCATTGGGTGAGCAATTAAAAAAAGGCATTTGTGTAATAATTAGGCGTGGAATTTACATGGAAATCCATATTTTTTTCTCTGGACTGTGAGAGGTCTGAAACCCACGAAAAATAACGTGTTTTTAACTTGGTTTGAAGCTGCTAGGATGGATTTCTATATCCATATTTTTCCATATTTAGCGATTTATGTCCATATAATTCCCCGCCCTAGTAATAGTTGGGTTGGTCTCCCCCCAAAAAAAATTTTGTTTTTGTTAATAAAAGTCATGAAAACATGTTTCCAAGGGTTTTCGGTGTCTCTGATCATGAATCTGGCATCCATTTTGAGCAGCTCCGAACACCGGACCCGAATTCGAACAAAAAGTCGAAAATTCAAATTTTTCATTGAAGCACTGATGGCTTTCAGTTCGTTTCCGTGTATTTAAACAATGGTTGACCAATAATCTGAAAACCAAAAATTTTGAATTTTCGACTTTTTGTTTGAATTCGGGTCCGGTGTTCGGAGCTGGTCAAAATGGGTGCCAGATTCGTGATCAGCGACACCGAAAACCCCTTAAAACATTTTTTTCATGACTTTTGAAAACAAAATAAAAAATTTCTTCAAAAAAGGGGGTGGGGGACGACCAGCTCTACTATTAGCGGCATTTGATTTTGCACATATCCAAATTTGAATTTTGCACTTAATTAAGGCCATTGTCTCCGCCACCGGCAGAAGAAGAAGCCGGACAAAGCATCACAAAAGGGGCGTCTTCTGTTGACAAATGAGTGATGGACAAAACAACAAAAACATAACGATGAGCTGTAGAAGAAATGAGTGAATTAAGAATGACCGATTGATGATCATAATTGAAATCAGTGATCAAATGCAATTTTATGAAGAAAAACCTCTAAATTTCGGTAAATAAATCGGATATATAAAAATAAAAATGGTAAAAAAGGTACGAAAATATTAAAATTTTTAGATTTGCACAAAATATTCAACAAAAATTCATTTGTTAGGCAGGGATTTTCGTGATTGCTGATCACTCTCTATTTGTAACAAATTTTTTGAAATTTGCCGAAATTCCCTGAAGAATTTTGAAAATTTGAGTGTAATTTGTTATTTACCTAAAATGCCAGTTTTTGCGATTTTGGTCGAATTGTAAAAGATAGAGATAATTTTTTTTGAAAACTGCCTTTTTAACATTTATTTGTGAAAATATCGTTCATAAATCCAGAGCCAAAACTAGACGAAATATAATCCTGGACCCGAATTCGAACAAAAAGTCTATTTAATATTTTCACTTGAAATAAATTAAAATTGGAATTTTAAAATTTCCCGGTTCCCGGACAAAACCGATGGCTAGATCCCGGTTTTGCACAAAATTTCCGGTCCCGCTTCACTCATTTCAAATCAAACAATAACATAAAATAAGGAGGTCATGCCAAAATAAAGGACAATTCTTGGAAAAAAACGCAAAAACATGCTGGCGCCCGCGCCCAAACGCTTGGGTCCCGTAAATTATACAGAAAAAAGAATGTAAAACTACTGTCGAAACCAATCACTGTCGAAAACACCTGCTGGTACGGATGGTAGGACCCCTTTTTGAAAAGAAAATTTTAGAATTCACACTTTCATTCCTAAATTGATTAAAACAGGCTAAATTTGGTCACAACCATTCATAAACGATTGCAACATCAAAAAATGGTCATTCTAAACTTACACCTTTTTCGTGACTATAAAAATGTTTGTTTGTTTTTTCAATTTTCCTCTCATTATAAAAATAAAACATTTCCAACGCACTGATTCTGCCATTTTTGTGTGACATCATTCAAAATACGACAAATTTGTGCTACGAATTGCCACAAAAAATGAACGGACGACGGTAAGGAATTTTAATTAAGTTACTACAAAATTGCTTTCATTTATTCAACTAAACTGTTTCCACAATTCAGTTGGGTTTGCAGCGATGTTTGGATGTACATTTTGCCCTGTTTTGATCGTCCTCAACTCGGCCTCAAATTGGCATTGCTTTCGCCACGTTTCAATTTGCTGGTGGACAAACATTTCAATGGCAAAAGGGAATTGACAATTTGGAGACGAATCATCATTCGCGAGAACAGTGCCACAGCGGTGCCAGAATTAGCTGTGCGCATCCGTTGTGGAAAAACTGTGCCATTTCCGCTGCCCAACAAAATTTGTTTTTAAATCCGTTTGGATTTGGTAATTCAAAAGCATTCCCCATTATGTGGCCCATAAAAGCATTCATTTTCCATTTGCAGTTACATCGACCATTCCGTCATTGCATTTCTCCGCTCCAATCAGCAAATTTGGAACAAATGCACTTGCGCTTGACTGTTTCGTTTGCAACAGCCGATGAGCAGCCCGTTTGGGGTGTTATTATGCGTGAAATTTGGCCAATTTTTTCGGCAAACATTCGCCACTTGGGCGTTTCCAATGGCATTCTTTTTGACAAATTGCGTCGTCGCATTTCGCCATCAATTTTCACTGATCTCGACCAATTGAATTCCATCTATTCCGGTGCTTTGTTGCCCGATGCGACTGATTATGATGATCATTTTGATGGGCCAAATGCAACAATTTCTGCTGGCCAAATGTTGTCAAAATGGTTGCACACTCCGAGAAAAGATGGCCAACCGAAGCAATTGCATTTCTTTTTGAAGGAGCCACCAAATATGGAATGGGCCAACATTCTCAAAAAGGTGTGGCTTTAAGCAACTGATTTTGATTGCATTTAATTAATGTCCGTCCGTTTTCCAAATTGTTTAGAAATTTCTCTGTGCCACCATTTCTTCGGTCAGCTACCAAATTCAATTTACTGTCCATCAACCGTCAACGCAAATTGTTGTGCCATTTGAATTAGCGAACGAACAGACCATGGAAAAGCTGACACTGATCAAAGCAATCGTAGATTATTGGGCGGAAGAAGACCGATGGGTAATGAAACGGTGCCAAAATGGGGAGACGGCGACGGCGGTTCAATGGGCAGCCCAAAATTTGGACGGATTGAACACTGTCGAGTTTCATTATTACGTCGAAGCTGGCATTGGGTGAGCAACAAAAAAGCATTTTGTTTTATTTTATTTAAAAAATTATGCCGAATTTTTAGGCCTTTGTCTCCACGTCGCAAATGGTGTCCAATTATGTGAAAGTGATTTAATTAATGCGTTTGAGAAATTTTTGATCATTTTGAATTATTGTGATCAATAAGAGTGATCTGATCATTTTGATGCTCGTTTTTACTCTCTCATTTGTTGTTGTTTTTCCGTTTAAATATAATTTTTCTCTCGTCACGATTCCCATAAATATATACCAGGGATGGAACGGAATTCCGATTTCTGAAAATTTTTAGGGCCTCGGAATGCCATCCCTGGTATGTACCAATTAAAACGAAAAATGCAGGGTATGAAGTTTTCATACGCAATTTGTAGTTCCAATAACGGTACAGTGCTTGTCATTAAAATCAGGTCATATCCCATTTTCAGAATTTAACCACTTCCCGTGAACCGGTCGAATTGATTATTAATTCGACATGTTATTTGTATAGACACGACTAAAAAGGCACCAAAAATCGCGAAAAAAGAACTATAATAAACATCAAATTGAAAAAAGGAGTTTTCGGATTATAACTTTTTTCTTTGTCAACCAAATCCAATATTGTTGGTATCATTCGAAAGCTTAACATGTTTAGAAGATATTTCTAAGGTATTATTGCTTCGCGATTAGACAATTATCAAAAAAGTTATAACATGAAATTCCAAAAAAGTCGAAATTTTTGGAGTTTTTTCTTAATAAATTTTTTCAGGCTAGAAAAATCTTTTCGCCTTTTCAAAGGCTAATAGTGTATGTGAGGAGCTTTCGAATGATATCAAGATTATTGTATTTGATCGACAAAGAAAAAAGTTATAATCAAAAAACTGAGGCTGGCGCCAAAACGTCGGCGCCAAAACGACCCAGTCCCGGAGCAAGTAGCGGGGCGAGACGGAGGGCGGAGGAAAAAGTCTGACGAGCGCCACAGGTTGACTGCGAGGGCCCCCGCCAATCAGTCAACCGCCTGCGGATCACGCGCGGACTTCTTCCGCCGTAGCCCGTAGTCTCGCCCCACCTACTGGCCGCCGTAGTCGAGTGTGCGGCGGTTTTTTAGCGCAATACTCGATATTCAAGCCTAAACGATTTTAGTGCATTACATAAGAGAAACTTTTTTTGGTACTGAAGTGTCCATTTTCACTGGGACTCAGTTGTCCCAGTGCTCAAATGGCATTGATTCGAATTTATACCTTGTTTTTAGACTTAGCTCATCTAAGAGCTTTCGAATGATACCAAATTTGTCCGAATTTGACCATTTTAAAGGGCCAAAAGCCCCCCTTTTCACTCAATTTCGAGGTTTAAAACCGGTTCAAAAACCGGTTTTTTGGCATTTCCGCAACTCGAGACATATTTTTCTATGCTTAGCTTCTCGAGACGAATCGATTGGTATATTATTTGACCCTTTTTTTCACGGGGCGTTCACTACAGTTTATCCGTATTTTCTGTAATTTTTTAGTGTAATAAAAATAATCATTCAAATTCAAAGGCGTAGCCAGACCCTTGGCTTCGGGGGGGGGGGGGGCTGAAGTCAAAAATTCGATTTTTAGGGGTGTATTTTTCTTTTTTCAGTCGGTTTTTAGGGGTGTATTTTTCGTTTGTTGAAATCCCGAATTAGGGGTGTATTCTACAAAAAATTTTAACCGTTTTTTCGCCAAAAAATTACCATTTTTTGCCATTTTGGTCTTCATTTTTCAAAAATATGGTAAAAATTGGGGTCCGGCGGTGCCGATAGGCGCCGCCGGGAAAAATTTTGAGTATTTTAATGCTATTTTGTTAAGAAAATTGCTAAAATTTCAAGAAAATTACTGAAAATTTTTCTTTTTTTTGGGCTTCGGGGGCGGGGCTTTAGCCCCCTCAGCCCCCCCCCCCTGCCTACGCCCTTGGTCAAATTGATCTATTTGATTGATTTTGGGGTAGGGGCTAAAACGCCTTCAAAAACGAGACATGAACCAATAAAGAGAGAGAGAGAGAGAGAGAGAGAGTGCAGAGAAAAAACATCTCTCATTTTGGCGTACTATTTCTTTATCTCTGTTATTAGAGAAAACCCGAATTCACTTCATCCTGCTGTTGTTAAATCCGCTTCAAAATTTGCATATAAATGAGAAAAATTTTCTGCATCGAATCTTCTGTTTATTTTTATCGCTTAAATGCGGACCGGGTCAGTTTAGTACGGCCGTTTTAGTACGGCCAGTTTAGTAGGAGGGTCGGTTTAGTACGGCTGGTTTAGTACGAGGGTCGGTTTAGTACGGCAAGCCGTTTTTGCGGCGCTATGTAATTTCGACACTGGGTAAATTAGACACTGAGTACTTTCGACACTTTTACGCGTCCCATGACATTTTACGCGTCCATGACATTTTGTGTCCATGGCAGGGATGGCATTTGAGGCTCAAAAATTTTTCGGAAACCAGGTCCGTGCCATCCCTGGTCCGTGGTATTTTAGCCGTCCAAATAACTAAGAGGAAACCTATTTTTTTGTCCGGTATTCAGTAATCTTTTTTAACTAAAATTTCGTTGTTAAACTAGAGTGCCACGGGACCGGGAATTTTTGCCAAAACCGGGACCGGGACTTGCCGGGACCTGAGAAGCCGGGACCGGGACCTCGATTTTTTTCGGGACCGGGACCGGGACCTCGGATGACCGGGGATTCCCGGCCCGGTCCCGTGGCACTCTATGTTAAACATAAGTATCATGACACTCATACACAGGCAATTCGAAAAATTACTTAGAGTAGGCCTAAGCTTTTGGCTTAAGCCTAGGCTAATTATGAAAAGCGACCGTAATTTTTCAATGCTTTGTTATTTTTTTCGTTGTTAACCTATCGGTCTACGTCAGTTGGGCCCTCACGTTTGGGCCCCCACGTTTGGGCCCTCACGTTTGGGCCCCAGCATATTTTTCCACTATAACTTCCTATAACTTTTTTTTATGCCATCAAAATCCAACATTGTTGGTATCATTCGAAAGCTTAAAGTGTTTAGAAGCTTTTTCTAAGTTATTGCTTCGCGATTAGACAATTACCAAAAAAGTACACATGAAAATTGCGAAAAGTCGAAATTTTTGAAGTTTTTTCTTAATAAAAATATTTCCAGGCTTGAAAATCTTTTCGCTTTTGGTAAAGCTAATAGAGCATGTTAAGAGCTTTCGAATGATACCAAGAATGTTGGATTTAGATGCCAAAGAAAAAAGCTTAAGTGGAAAAACATGCTGGGGCCCAAACGTGGGGGCCCAAACGTGAGGGCCCAAACGTGGGGGCCCAATCGTGAGGGCCCAACCGACGGGTTCCGTAACCTATTGATAAATATTAGGTTATTAATTTTAAACATTTTTCGAAAAAAAAATCGGTGTAGAATATATTTTGGACAAAAACAGCTTGCCGTACTAAACCGACGCTCGTACTAAACCGGCCATACTAAACTGACCCTCGTACTAAACTGGCTACTAAAACGGCCGTACTAAAACGGCCGTACTAAACCGGCCGTACTAAACCGACCCCCACCGCTTAAATGATGTTTTAAAAAGTTATTCAAAAAACAAAATTTCGAAAAAAACATCTCTCATTGTCCCAAAAGTTTGCGGACATGTATTTTTTCTCATAACTTTCTTCAGAACATTTTCTCCGAATAATTTTTGATTTAGAGCGACTTTTTAGCACATAAAAACCTAAAACGGGAGGGTTAGCACCTATTTTAGTAAATATTTCCGCATTTTTATAAAAACTCTAGCTTTACTCATTATATAAAAATAAAGATTTCCAACGCAATTAATTATTCTGCTATTTTGTGCTAATTGCTGCCAAAAATGAACCAACGGTAATGAATAGGGTTATAAGTTGTATGCACTAAAAAATGCCAAATATGCGCATAAAATATGCACTAAAAACCCCCCAAAATATGCCCTAAAAACCCGAAAAATGCCCAAATATGCACTAAAATATGCCTTAAAAAGCTGACAAAAATGGCTTTTAGCCCTCAAAAAATGCCAAAAATTGTGTATAAATTAAGAATTGACTTATAAAACACCAAAACAAGGTCTAACGAGCATTTTTTAGATAATTGCAAAAATATTGAATTTCCAAATTTATATAAATTTTTATTATATGCTAAAACAAAATTACATTTTTATATACAGAAATTTTTTTTTCCAAAAATTCTTATAAAAATTTAAAAATTTTTCGATTTTTAAGGGTGTATATTTAAAAAAATTCCAAAAAGTCGATCTTTAGGGGTGTATTTTTCGCTTTTATCGTATTTTTCTTATGAAAATTTCCAAAAAATGACCAAAATATGCTCTCAAAACCCAAAAATGGCCAAATATGCATTTATTCTCGAAAACCCCCAAAATATGGATTTATATGCACTAAAAACTTTCACCAAATCAAAAAATTTTAACGCAGAAATTTTATTTTTGAGCCCCTTTCTTCATAGCATATGCGCAGAAAAAATATGCAAAATCATACAACTTATAACCCTAGTAATGAATTTAAAAAGTCACAAATTCCTCATTTATTTAACTTAACTGTTTTCCCATAATTTCAGTTGGGTGTGTAATGACGTTTGGATGGACATTTTCCCATCCTTTGACCATGCTCAACTTGGACTCAAATTGGCACTTCTTTCGCCACGTTTCAATGCGTTGGTGGACAAACATTTCGATGGCAAAAGCGAATTGACAATTTGGAGAAAGATGGAAATTCATCGCAAGGACAACGGATCAGAAACGAAACTTTATGTGCAGATAAATGGCGGATTTGTGCCATTTCCATTGCCTGATTATCCGTTGCCCAGCAAAATCCGTTTTAAGCACCTTGGGATTCAGTAATTAAAACCAGAGCTATATGGCAATAAAAGCATTCATTCAATTTTCAGGTACATTGATCACTCCGTCGTCGCTTTTCTTCGTTCAAATCACCAAATTTTCGACAAAAGAGGCATCAATTTACAGTTGTGGGTTTCTTCCGCACATACTACGAATGGCCAGCCAATTTGGGATGTTTTGTCCCAAGAAATTTGGCCAATTTTTTCAACAAACATTCGCCACTTGGGCTTTACCGGTGGTAATCAGTTGGACAATTTGAGTCGTCACATTTCACCGACAATTCTCACTGATCTCAACCAATTGAATTAATCGATACATCTGATCTGTTGCCCGAGGCGATTGGTGATGATTTTGATGGGCCAAATGGAACAATTTCTGCTGGCCAAGCATTGTCCAAATGGTTGCACTCTCCGAGAAAAGATGGCCAACCAAAGCGAGTGCGTTGTGCAGATTTTAACGAACAAGCGAACACTGATTGGATCAACAATTTCAAGGAGGTGTGGCCACAATAATCACGACAAATTACTGATTGTTTTTTCCAATCAAATTGTTTAGCAATTTCTCCGTGCCAATGCCATTTCTTCCGTCAGTTACGAAATTCATTTTACTGTTCGTGCGTCATCAATGCAAATTGTGCCATTTGAATTGGTGAACGAATGGACAAAGGAAAAGCTGACATTGGCCAAAACAAAGGAATTGGACAATAGTTGGATAATGAAACGATGCAAAATTATTGGGGAGACAGCGGCGGTTAATTGGGAATACGGAAATTGGAACAATTGTAACCGTGTGTTATTTTGGCCTTTTAGTGGCACTAATTGCATCGGGTGAGCAATTGAAAAATATCCGAATTTGAATTTTGCGCTTAATTTAGGCCATTGTCTCCGCCACCGACAGAAACAGAAGAAAAAGCCGGACAAAGCATCACAAAAGGGCCGTCTTCTGCTGACAATGAGTGACGGACAAAACAACAAAAACAATGATCAGCCACAGAAGAAGAAATGAATTATTTAATAATCATCAGTGATCAAATGCATTTCATGAAGAAAAACCTCGCAATTTCGGTAAATAAATCGGACATATAAAACGGCAAAAAATTTACGAAAACACGAAAATTTGAGAAAATTGATTTTTCAGTATGGGTTTTCGGGATCGCTGATCACTAGGGCTGTGACAAATATTTGTTAAAAAACCAGAAAAATTTTAAAAATTTAATGAAAAAAATTTTCCTGAAAATTTAGTGTCGATTCTTACGTTGTCTAAAAATACTAGTTCTATTTGTAACACAATTGTTTGAAATTTGCCGAAATTCCATGAGAAATTCAATAATTTTTTTGGCTGTAAATAATCAATTTAACATATATAAATTTTATTCAACTTGGTTTTTGAATTTTGAAAACTGACCGACGTAATGATAAAGAGTCAAACTATGTTTTCTCTGCACAGTGGAGTTGGCGTTAAATTTCTAGTCTTTAAAAAAATTATTAAGAAAAAACTTCAAAAATTTCGTCTTTTCGCTATTTTCATGGATAACTTTTTTGTTAATTGTTTAATCGCGAAGCAATAACTTAAAAAAAGCTTAAGAGCTTTTTTTTTTTTTTGCTCCTCCCAGTCCTTTTAAAATTTTCAGCGCCGTAGACAAACAAAAAATGGAATTTTTAGCCATCTTTCTCCAAAAACGGACTATTTTTTGCCTTTTTTGGTTAAATCTGCGCAAACATAAGGCAAAATGAGGGTCCGGCGGTGCCGATAGGCGCCGCCGGGAAAATTTTTGAATTTTTAATGCATTTAGTTAAGAAATTGGCTAAAAAATTTTTAAAATTGCCAATTTTTACTGGAAAATTTTTTCATTTTTCATTTCGAATAGGGATTTAATTTTGTTTAAATAATTCAAATTGCGCTTAATTAAGGCCATTGTCTCCGCCACCGGAAGAAGAAGAAGAAGCCGGACAAAGCATCACAAAAGGGCCGTCTTCTGCTGACAATTAGTGACGTACAAAAGAACAAAACAGTGATCTGCCGCAGAAGAAAGAAATGAATTAATTAAAAATGACCGACCGATTATAATTCAAATTAGTGACAAATGTATATTTATGGAGAAAAACCTCTCAGATATATGTAAATAAATCGGATGTATAAAAATGGCAAAAAATGTACGAAAACACATAATTAAAATAATTTTTTAAACCAAAATTTTATGAAGGAAAAATAATTAATTTTCGGGGAAGAATTTTTGTTAAAATTTTTTTTCAATTCTTAGGGGTGTATTTTTCATTTTTATTGCAATTTTGGTAAGAATTTTTCCCAAAACTCTGAAAAAGGCGCCAAAAATGGCGAAATAGGCACAAAAATAGGCATTAAGCACAAAAAGTCCAAAATAGGCAAAGTTAGGCATTATAATTTATAAAAGGCATCGTATGCTTTTAAATTGACACATTTTCCTTAAATAATTTATTTTATTTTTTGAATGATACATCTGTTTTTATTTGTTTTTAAAACAGTCTTAAAATTTTGAATGTTATCATGATTTTCCTTGAACTTAAAAAGACTTTAATTAAAAAAAATGTTGGAAATTCTATAATAAAATCTGATAAAAACTTGTGCTGCTCCATTTTTCCTAGGCCAATGACTTCTTTTAAAGAATTTTTTAATAGCTCAAACAAACAAAAAAATTGACTCTCTAATTTTTAAAATTAAAATTAAAAAAATTGCCGGTAGTTTTAATATTTGCCAAAAATTGCGCAAAATTTTCCAACTGATCCAGCCTCTATTGTCCGTCCCATATAAAGCACTTTTAAAGTGGGATAGATTTTATTACCCTCTAATCCCTAATTAACATCATATTTTTATGTACTTTTTTAATTTATTATTAGAGACCGCATTTTGAGGCAAATGCCTTTTTTTCTGCGCACTAATTCCGATATATTAAGCATAAATAACATATTTTCCGCTTGGTTTGAGCCTTCAACGTTGACTTTTATTTGGTGCCTATTTTAGTGCCTTTTTCGCGGTTTTTGATGCTTTTTTTTGCGGTCTCTATTTATTATATAATAAAGTTTTATTCTCACTCATTTCTGCAGTTTTCCCAACTCTTTCTTTCGCCTGCGGCAGTTTGTGACTGTCTTTTTGGGTCACCGTTTTGCCCTACAATCAAAGGCAATTAGAATAATGCATAAATGATGACTCAAATCAAATCTTTTTATTATCTTTTGTCCATCCCATTTTCTATCATTTTAAAGCATCAAAACAGTACAATTATGGTGAATAAAAAGTATATTCACAATTTTTATCTCAAAAAATTTTGCAAAACAAAAGGGTCCCCCCTTTTGTTTTTGATGAAATTCAAATTCTGTCACTTTATAACTATCGCCAAATTTGCTTAATAGGCCCAAATAATTGTCATATTCATGATCAGCGACCTCTAAAACTCCCGGGTATTTGGTTTCATGACTTTTTAAACAAAAAAAAATTTACCAAAAAAAGTTTGAAAATTTTTCAAAAACGTAACTTTTTCACTAGCGCCTCGAGATTTTTAGTCACTAAAATTCCCAGCCCTAGTTATTACCAAAAATGTTGTAAAAAACTTGGTTTTTTGAGCTTCTCAAGTCCTCCCATTGGCACATTGTCTAACTCCTCGGGCACCATTTAAGGCGAACAAAATTCAAAAATTATTTGGATAAAATGTGATTTTCGTTAAAAATGTTTGTTTTTCGCTTTGTTTCTCATTATATAAAAATAAATTTCCCTACGCAATTAATTCTTCTGCTATATATTTGTGACGACATCATTCATAACTCGGCCAAATTGTGCTAATTGCCACAAAAATGAACCGACGGTAAAAAGTCACAAATTTCTCATTTATTTAGCTAAACTATTTTTCCATAATTTCAGTTGGATTTGCAACGACGTTTGGATGGACATTTTCCCATCCTTTGACCATGCCCAACTCGGCCTCAAATTGGCATTGCTTTCGCCACGTTTCAATGCGTTGGTGGACAAACATTTCAATGGCAAAAGCGAATTGACAATTTGGAGACAAATCATAATTCGTCGCAAGGACAGTGACTCAACAGCGACGGCACCAGAATTAGCTGTGTTTATCGACGCTGTCAATTCCGTGCCATTTCCATTGCCCGACCTTCCGTTGCCCAGCAAAATCCGTTTTAAGCGCCTTCAGATTGAGTAATTAAAAATCAGAGCTTTATGGCAATAAAAAGCATTCGTTCCATTTTCAGTTACATCGATGACTCCGTCATCGCTTTTCTTCGTTTAAATCACCAAATTTTCGACAAAAGAGGCACCGATTTACATTTGTGGTTTCCTTGTTCATACACCACGCATGGCCAACGGATTTGGGATATTTTTGTTCGTGAAATTTGGCCAATTTTTTCGGCAAACATTCACCACTTACGCTTTTCCCATGGTGGTCATTTGGACAATTTGCTTCGTCGCACTTCGCCGACAATTCTCACCGATCTCAACCAATTGAATTCCATCGATTCATTTGGTCGGTTGCCCGAGGCGATTGGTGCTGATTTTGATGGGCAAAATGCAACAATTTCTGTTGGCCAAGCATTGTCCAAATGGTTGCACTCTCCGAGAAAAGATGGCCAACCCAAGCGATTGCGTTGCAAAAATTACAACGAACAAGCGAACTTCGATTGGGTCAACAATTTCAAGGAGGTGTGGTCCTATATTTTTGGCAAATCACTGATTTTTGTTTTCCAAATTGTTTAGCATTTTCTCCGTGCCAATGCCATTTCTTCCGTCAGTTACCAAATTCATTTTTATGTTCGTGTGCCGTCAATGCAAATGGTGCCATTTGAATTGGTGATCGAATGGACAAAGGAAAAGCTGACATTGGCCAAAGCAAAGGAAAATGAATGGGACAATCGATGGATAATGAACCGATTCAAAATTATTGGGGAGACCGCGGCGGTTAATTGGAAAGACGGAAATTGGGACAACAATTGTAATTATGTGTTCATTTGGCTTGTTAGTGTCAATGATTGCATTGGGTGAGCAATTAAAAAAAGGCATTTGATTTTTATCCAAATTTCAATTTTGCGCTTAATTTAGGCCATTAACTCCGCCACCGGCAGAAGAAGATCGGGACAAAGCATCACAAATGATCCGTCCTCAGATCTGATCAACATGGAGTGGAAGTGCCGGATTCCCTTTGAAGACGACGAACCGAACGACGATGAGAGACTTGGAATTGAAAAATGCCTTTTTTGGTAATACTTTAGATGGTACCCCCCTTTTTGGAAAAAAATATTTTTTGTTTTCAAAAAGCATGAAAACATATTTCCAAGGGTTTTCTGTGTCGCTGATTACGAATACGGCATCCATTTCGGCCAATTCCGAACCCCGGACCCGAATTCGAACAAAAGTTCGAAAATTCAAATTTTTTAATTTTCCATTTTTGGTTCAAAATCGGTTTAAATATACTTAGATGTTCTAAAAATTATCAATTTTGCAATAACAGTTCATTTAAGTCGTTTCTAGATCAAAAATTGGAAATTCAAAAATTTTTTATTTTCGAACTTTTGTTCGAATTCGGGTCCGGAGTTCCGAATTGTCATAAATGGATGCCGTATTCGTGATCAGCGACCAAGAAAACCCTTGGAAACATGTTTTCATAATTTTTGAAAACAAAAAATATTTTTTTCCAAAAAGGGGGGGTACCATCTAAAGTATTACCCCTTTTTTTGTCACGATTTCGTTTTTTGTTTTTTGTTCGTTTGAAAACAAAAATTTAATTGTATATTTTATTTTGACTTAGAAAAAGCAAAAAGATTTTCTCACTTGCAAAAAAAGTTATTAAGAAAAAATTTAAAAATTTCGACTTTTTTTTCGCAATTTTCATGTATAGCTTTTTCGGTAATTGTCGAATCGCGAAGCATTAGCTTAGAAACAGCATCCAAACATGTTGATTCGTTCGAATGATACCAACAAATGTTGGATTTGGTTGACAAAACCTTTTATAAATGAAGTTAGATAGAAATTATCCGTCGAATGCAATTGAATTTTTTCTAAAATTGAATCACCGAATTTGTTCGAATCCGGGTCACCATGGAATTGTGCGCTAATTAACAAATTACCCAATTAGCCTTCACTAATTCGACTTAATTCACCAGCGTTTTGATTTGACATCAAAAACCACTCATCAGAATGTGTGTGATGAAACGAAAGGAAGGAGGGACGGATCTTTTTTGGTTCGTGACCGGAAAATGCGTCAGTGGAAAATGTGTCAGTAGAAAATGCGTCAGTAAAACAAATTAGGGTTGCGTCCCCGAAATGTCGGGGTTTTATGAAAGTCATCAATTGCACTTCAAATAGGATGGAAATGTCCTTAAATGAGTTTTTAAGACTTTTTTGTTCTGGAACTTTTTCTTTTATCTTTTTTCCGACTTTTTATGAAAATTTCGCCCCCCGACAAAGGTGTCTGACCCCGACATTTTTAAATTTCTCCAGCCAACCCCGACAAATTTAGTCGGGGAATTTTCACCCCGAACCCCGACTTTTCCAACCCCGACGTCGGGGACGCAACCCTAATACAAATATTTTAAAATAAAGTTCTGCAACATTAAGTATTGTAGTATAAAAGTAAAATTCTATAAGAATATCATTCTGAATTAAGACCCCCGGACCTAAACTCGAACAAAAAGTCGAAAGTCAAAATTTCCAAACTTAGGGTTTTTGTTCAAAATAGGTTTAAATACACGGAAACAAACTGAAAGCAACAATCCTTCAATAAGAGATGATTTATGCCGTTATTCGGGTCCGGGGTTCGGAATTGGCCGAAATAAAATACCGGGTTCGTGGTAAGTGCCCTCGAAAACGCAAGGAACTTGTTTTTATGACACTAAAACTTCCACTGACGCATTTTCTACTGAGTTTTTCCACTGACGCTTTTTCCGGGCGCCTTTTGGTTTGCTAAAAAATGAATATAATGGTAATTTTTTTAAACAATTTTGAACAAAGAGACAAATTCCAAAGTTTTTGAATTTGCATTTAAATTTGGGTTTTCAACATGAATAATTTATACAAATTCTAATATAAATGTGATTTTTTGAAAATATTCGATTTTGGCTTTTTGATCGGGATCTGTCCGTGATTCGACTCGACTGCTTGAAATGAATATCAAATTCATGAATCGATCTGTGACCCAAACAGCTCAGAATCCTTTTTTATTGTCTGAAAATTTTTGAGGGACTCTAAATTAGTGTGAAGCGGGACCGGGTAGTGGACCCAAAAATTATATCAGCGTTTATGTAACATTTATTCTGATTTATATACAAATGTACATACATATAAAGGATCGTTAAAAAACACAATGGACATGCACAAATTATGTAGTATAATATACAGCGATCGTTCGTTTTTCACTCCGTCTTAGAGGTGTTGCCACTCCAGTACGAGATGTTGTCCTGCAACAGTTCCATGATCGTGACGGACTCCGCGCAAATACTGTCGCCCGTTGTCTGCACATCGGAAGTCGCTTCGTCATAAGCCTGTAACAGTTGAAATTTGAAATACACAAATTTTCTGTTCATCACCCACCCGTTGGGCAGTTTGGCAAGCATCGGATGGTGATTTCTGCACTTCAAATTGGAGAATGGCAAAGTTCAGCGCCACGGTGAGACGAATCGGATGCATTGGCCGGAGTTTGTTCTTGGCGAGGTCCAACGCTCCTTGGTACGCTTGCTTTGCCTTCTGCGCAACATCTGAAAATTGACCAATTGCTGATCCGTTTGTTCAACGCTTCCGTCCGTCTGTTCTTTGGTTCGAGTGCAGAATACGCGTCCCATGGACTTTTACGCATCCCATTGAATTTCACGCGTTCCATGAATTCATCAATAAACCATCGGACATATAAAAATTCATGGGACGCGTAAAAATCCATGGTACGCGTATTCTGCACTAGAACTTGTCCTTTTACCGTTTTTCACCGCCCGTGTCTCGGCCATATAGCGGAAGTGGTCAGCCTTCAGTTTCAAGTAGAACACTTTCACTTCATCATCAGCAGCCTCTTTGATCAGAACCCGGTCCAACAAATCCTGAAAAGTAACGCAAATTAGTGCCGAATTTCGCGGCACAAAAGTGCGTCCACCCACCACTGACCAATATTTCACGGCACTTCTCTTCCACCTCGCGCTCCAGCTTGTTCAGCAACTGCTTGACCATCTCCAGCTGTCTCTTCGTGCCCTTCCCTCGTGCCACGACGGACGCAATGACACGCCAAGCGAAGCGTTGCCCACTGACTGCCTTTCTGTACGCGGCGGCCAACAATTTGCGTTCATTTTCGTTCAGTTTGGCATCCAATTCAATCACCTTAATTAAGCATGCAAAGTGTAATTAAGGGTTCTTCTGAATTGGTCTCCTCCTCCTTCCTTCCTTCACCTGCTTCATCCCCTGGACCATTTCGTCGTAACGCGCCGCTTCCTCCGCAAGGCGAACAAAATGCAAATGCTTTTCCCTGTCAGTCATTAGACGAGTCGTTTATTTATTTATAGGGTTGGGCCCCCGACGTCGGGGTTGGAAAATTCGGGGTTGTCGGGGTTGCAAAATCGTTCGGGGTTCGGGGTCGGGGTTCGGGGTTTTTCTATTTTTGCCTTAATCCATATAGTCAAATTTTTTTTTATATTTAGCTTAAAAATTTTTATTATTCATAATAATAATTTTTTTTAACATAAATATTTTTGTATAGAATTAATTAAAAAAGATAAGGCATTTTTAAAATGAACAATTTTTAGTGAAAATCTGTAAAAATAGTTAAAATTTCAAATTTTTCCTCCGGCGTCGGGCCCCAAAACTTATTTTTTCTAAAATAAATTTGGCTCAAAGTCAAAAAATTGGTTATTTTGGTGAAAAACCAGTTAACAAATTGCATTCTAATTCTCTAATTTTCAAAAAAAAATTTCGCGGCGTGCTTTTTTCTAAAGACTTTTAGGAGAAAGGGGTCCGGCGGTGCCTATGGGAACCGCCGGGCGAACTTTAAAATTTAAGCTTTATTTTCTAACAGATTTTCACCACAAAATTATAATTTCCGTGAAATTTTTATTTTATTTTTTATATTTTGTAAAAAATATTTTGAAAAATATTAACTTTTCATGATTTAGTCAAAGAAAATTAAATTTTTTAATTTCAACGAAAGGAAGATTAGATATAATTTGTCAATAAATTATGCCAATGATGACCAATTTTTATGGGATCTTTGTTTAAAAAACCATAATAATTACAAAAAAATAAAATTAAAATGAAAACGTCAACCGGTATCGAACTATGACAGAAAGTAATTTACGTGTGGTGCACTTACCCACTACACTACATTTCAAATAAATAAGTATCAGCAAATTTACTTTATTTAATAAAATTTGGTTGGTTAAAAAAATTCAAATTTCTTATAACTTTTTTGCCTTTTCCCCCAAAAAAAATTCCATTCTTAGGGGTGTATATTTAACCCCGACCCCGATCGGGGTTAAGGTTCGGGGTTGTCGGGGTTGGAAGCGTCGGGGTTCGGGGTCGGGGTTTTCCCCGAAAATGGCCAAAAATGTCGGGGTTCGGGGTCGGGGGCGGGGTCGGGGGCCCAACCCTATTTATTTTCGTACGTGATACGTGAAGAGAGCCAACCGAAAATAAACCAAAAATCTATGATTGTCTATTTGGGATTTAAATTAAGTTTTTCAAAATGGGCAAATTTTTTGGAAATTTTCTTGTCATGTCATTAAAATTTTCCATTTTTCTCGGTGTCGACTTTCGGCACGGCCGGATCCCATTGGACCATTATTTTTTGAAAATTTGACCCCAAAACTGCAAAACTTTGTCGTTTGTTTATTCACCGAGTATCAGAAGGAATAATGGTTCTAGTCGGTTTTACGCGTCCCATGACATTTTACGCGTCCCATGGCATTTTACGCGTCCCATGACATTTTACGCGTCCCAACAACATTTTACGCGTCCCATTACATTTTACGCGTCCCATTACATTTTACGCGTCCCAACAACAGTTTACGCGTCCCATCATTTACCCGTCACAAAAACAGTTTTTTTTTCAAACCGTCAATCGAAATTTTATACCTTTCGAATCGTCTAATTGTTCTTGATTGTATACTTTGATTATCGAAATCTGCAAAAGCAACCCTAAGCACACTTAATGATGTCAATAGAAACTAAAATAACAAAAAAAAGCCTAGGCTTAAGCCTAAAGGTTAGGCCTAGTCTAAGTCATTGTTCGAGTTGCTGAGTTGTCATGATAACTTAGGTTTAACAACGAAATTTTTAGTTAAAAAAGATTACGAATACCGGACAAAAAAAAATAGGTTTCCTCGTAGTTATTATGTGGCTAAAATACCATGGAAACAGGGATGGCACGGAATCCCGATTTCCGAAAATTTTTTGAGGCTCGGAATGATATCCCCGCCATGGACACAAAAAGTCATGGGACGCGTAAAATGTGATGGGACGCGTAAACTGTTGTCGGGACGCGTAAAATGTGATGGGACGTGTAAAATGTCATGGGACGCGTAAAATGCCATGGGACGCGTAAAATGTCATGGGACGCGTAAAACCGACTAGAACCGGAATAATTACCATACAATAACATTGGCCAACAATAAATACAATAATTTCGCAATGAGTGCACACAATTACAAACAAATCACAACAGAATAGAATTGGATATCAAATTGAGTTCACTCCATCGCGTCAGTCATTCTTTGCCATTGTCTCTTCCGTATAATGCGGCAAACGGTGTTCCCTCGACTATGCTTGGCTCGATTGCGGCGACAATGAAGAAAATGGCGACCAAAATGATGACGGCCGCAGCAAAAACGGACGCAGCGATTATTGCTCGATGAGTTCTGGTCGTTTGTCTGATGCTGCTAATAAAGCCGTAAGCGTCCGACATTGTGGATTATTTGTTGAAAAAATATCGCTAAAATGGCTTGTATTTATTATATATATATAATGGGAGTGCTTACGGATTGGTATCCATTTGGACAAAATTGGGTAATAGTAAAGTTTATCCCCCCCCCCCCCTTTTCGAATAATTTTTTTATGTTTTCAAAAGTCATGAAAACATGTTTCCAAGGGTTTTCGTGGTCGCTGATCACGAATCTGGCATCCATTTCGACCCATTCCGAATCCCGGACCCAAATTCGAACAAAAAGTCGAAAATTCGAATTTCAGATTTCGGGTTCAAACTTTGTTTAAATACATGAAAACGAAGTGAAAGTCATTAGTGCTTCAATAAAAGATAATTTGAACCATTTTTAGACTAAAAATCTGAAATTCGAAAATTTGAATTTTCGACTTTTTGTTCGAATTTGGGTACTGGTATTCGAAATTGGTCGAAATGGGTGCCAGATTCGTGATCAGCGACCACGAAAAGCCTTGGAAACATGTTTTTTCTTGACTTGAAAACATAAAAAAATTTTCGGATAAAATTACCGTACCGACCAGGGCTGGCCGTGATCACGGATCACGGCTCACGGATCACGGGAATCACGGGGGTTTTGGGGTGGCGTGATCACGGATCACGGCTCACGGATTTTTTCAATTTTTCCGTGATTTTGATCCGTGATTGGCATTTTATATAAGGAATTTTTATTGAGACGAAAATAGGAAATTGGTGTGGAGAGAAAGTTTTTGAGAAAAAATTAAATAAATAAATTATTTTTTGTTAAGCAAATATTTCTGTATATATTAGTCTAGTGGTTAAGCCATCTCTCTTCCATTGTTTGTCCCTTGGGTTCAATTCCTCTTTGGGACAGTGCGTTTTTCATATTTTTTTAAATTAGTTTAATTGAAATTTAATTAAAAATAAACTCTTTTACATTAAAATTATTTTTAGTTATTTTTTAAAACAGCATAAAACCCATAAATTAACAAATGATTGGACATTTTTTGGACAAAATCTGTTAATAAATTCACTCAAAAATTCAAAATTTTTCACGGCGGCGCCTATCGGCACCGCCGGACCCCCATTTTACCTTATTTTTTTGAAACTTTGACCCCAAATGGCAAAAAATAGCCCTTTATTTTCCATTGGTTCAAAAACGTAAATTTGTTCATTTTTTGGAAAAAATCTGCTAAAATCGCATTAAAAATAAAAAAAATTTTCACGGCGGCACCTATTGGCACCACCTGTTCTGCCCCCTGTACTCGAAGTTTTTTGGAAAAAGCACACCGCAAAAAAAAAGCGTTTACCTATATGGTTTGGTTTCTTTAAAATATCTTTTGGGAATTTTTCCAGCGAATAAATTCCGTTTTTTAAAATAAATTTAAATAAAAGAAATCATTAGAAAAATTTTTTTTTTATAATCACGGATCACGGCTCACGGATCACGGGAATCACGGGGTTTTTGGGGTGCCGTGATCACGGCTCACGGCTCACGGATTTTTTTGGAAGCCCCGTGATCACGGCTCACGGGTTTCCGTGATTGGAAATTCAATCACGGCCAGCCCTGGTACCGACTCAAAATCAAATAAAAACTTTTATGTGCTTCATGGAGACCTGGACACCCCAAAACATCATGAATTTCATTGAATTTCGAAAAAAATCCTATGGGTTTGGAAGTTTTTTTTACAAAAGATGAAGAAATCCATTTGAAAAAACAAAAACAAAATTAGAGATTTTTTTGTATACATATGAACAAAACCAAAAAGAAGCAGTGAATGGATTGAAGTAATTGGAATCAAAACCATTTTATATACTACACATACATCCCTTAAAACAGAAAACAGTTGCATTTCGCAGAAATGCAACTGTCTTTTAGGAGAATTATGCACTCCATTTCTCTATAAAAGGCATCATTCTATCGGCCATTTTCATTATTTCTATTAACGCAGCAACACAATGTCAATCTCTTATCATCAGCTTCTGTTCATTGCTGCTTTTCTCTTCATCGGTTATCATGCGCATGATGGCGTTGATCACACGCATCTGGCGAGCTTCACTTGTGCCACGGCGAAGGACGGTGCAATCAATGGCTTCACAGTGGTTGACGGTGGTCTGACGTGAGTTGTGCAAAACCCGTTTATTTGTGAAACCAATCATCCCAAATCCCATTTCAGAACGAATTCCGATACCACTAATGCCACTGGTGCTACGATGATCCTCTTTGGTTACCAGATGAGCAATAAGAAGGATTTGAGCTTCAAAATCTTTGCGCCAACATCATCATCATGCCTCTCATCAGTGAACAACTTCTTCGTCAGCGGTCGAATTTGTCAACTCGAAGCGTTGAAGACAGAGGTGAGTGAAAAACACTTAATTTGCCGGACCGGGACGACTGGGCGCCGGCCAACTGGGCGCCAGCCCGCTTTTTGGAGCATAACTCTTTTCAAAGTTGTCCGAATTGAATAAATTTAAGAGCATTCGATAGTCCTATGTATTCTCTATTAGCAAGCAAAAAATCGAAAAATTTCATTAAGTTTCAGAAAAGTTATGGCCAAAAATTTTCGGAAAACCCAGTTTGTCTAGTTTTTTTGGCCATAACTTTTCTGAAACTTAATGAAATTTTTCGATTTTTTGCTTGCTAATAGAGAATACATAGGACTATCGAATGCTCTTAAATTTATTCAATTCAGACAAAAGGAAAAGAGTTATGCTCTAAAAACCAGGCTGGCGCCCAGTTGGCCGGCGCCCAGTCGACGTAATTTGCCACATAAACTATTCAATTTTTTTGTGGTTTCAGACTGAATCGGCTAACTGTCCGGAAGAAGGCGGCGCTGGCTCCGGTTGCGACTCCCGCAGTGTCACCTGCCAAATGATAACCAAAGAAATCGCGGAATCGGGTGACGGTCGAGTGTTCAAAGTCAACTTGGAAAATCTCACAGAAGTGACGCGACTGTGCGCGAAGTGGAAGGCGTACTTCGTGAGTTTAGCATTTTTACAGGTGAATCATCTGTTTATGCTTTGTTGTTTCAGACTGATGTTCGTCAAGTGATGGAATCAGGCGGAGGCGGAGATTCGTGTGTGTCTGCTCGTACTCCGGCGGCGGGCGGTGGTGGTTTTCCAGTTTGGCTCATCGTTTTGATCGTCATTATCGTGATTTGGTGAGTGCTGCTTTTAATTGCTTCTTTCAACCTTTCTCATTTTATGTTTTCAGTGTTTTGGGTGCTGGTGCGGGCGTCGCTGTGTTTATGATCCGTCGACGAAGTGCCGAAGCAGAAGGAGGAGATGCACCTGCGGATCCAATCGGAACTTTCACATCGAAGGCGGACAAAACTGATGAAATGGAGGACAACACGCCAGCGAGCAAGGACGACGACTCTCCTGCTGCCAGCATGGGGGTAAAAACAAGCGGAGAAGTGATGATAAAAGTTTACACTGCCTTTTTAGGGAATGAAATGAGCTACGCCGCCATGGGAGCGTCGACAGCGCCCGGGAAATCGATGGCATAGAGCGAAACGGATGCATTATCAAGTGATGACACAACATATCTACGATGACAAATATTCGATATATTTATATGTATGCTGATTCCGTTGTGATTTGTATATTGTCGATATATTTATATGTATGCTGATACCGTTGTGATTTGTACATTTGAATAAAAGTTCGAAAGCGGATATATGGGCCAAACCAAAACCGACTAATCTGTCACTGACGAATCAATGTTTACAATTTATTGAGCCCAAAAGATTTTTTGACACCCTGTTTAGGTGCCCCGATTCAAAAACCCCTGTAAACAAGTTTCACAACATTTCATGGACTATTTTGAAAAAGAAAGGTTTCCTCTGGTTTTTCTGGGGCCCTTTCGGAATTGATTAAAATAGATGTCAGAATCGTAATCAAGGACTAAAATTTTTTGCCTTTTAGTTTTTCGAGGGCCCGCATCTTTAAAGTTTGTGAAAGTGGTATCGCAATTGCTTGAAATGATGTCAAAATCGTGATCAGTGATTGTGAAACCTCTGTTAAAATTCAAAAACTTACGGCCATAAAGTGGGAAAAATCGAAATTTTAGTTTTTGTTATTATTTTTCTGCAACGAAATGATTTTTTTTGAAAATTATATGCTCATTTGGAATTCTTATTGTTAGAACTAGAGATCGGATACGGACCGGATCCGTATACGTACTTTTACGGATCCGTAGTCCGTAATACGTATTCTTTTTTCGGCCGGTACGTATTTTTACGTACTACGGATTTTCCGTATTTTTTAGTACGTAAGTACGTAATCCGTATCGATGTCAAGTACGTAATACGGATACTGATCCGTATAAATTATGATACGTATTACGGACTATTTTTTTTGGCGTTTTTAAGGTGAAATGGAGTAATTTTTTAAATTTTGTGCAGTCAATTCGCCAAAATTTTGAAATTTGAGGGTCTATTCCGTAAATTTTCGATGAAAATCGAAAAAGCACTGGATAATAAAATTTGGTTGGTTAAAAAAATTCAAATTTCTTATAACTTTTTTGCCTTTTCCCCCAAAAAAAATTCCATTCTTAGGGGTGTATATTTAACCCCGACCCCGATCGGGGTTAAGGTTCGGGGTTGTCGGGGTTGGAAGCGTCGGGGTTCGGGGTCGGGGTTTTCCCCGAAAATGGCCAAAAATGTCGGGGTTCGGGGTCGGGGGCGGGGTCGGGGGCCCAACCCCTATTTATTTATGTACATGTGCTAAATTGTGGGGACAAAAATTTAAATTTAAATGAA
>SIJG01000076.1:601857-678899 GCA_023374025.1 Heterodera schachtii | reverse complement strand
GAACCTAAACAAGATTTTCGCAATTTTGTATGCTTAATAGAGAACATTTAGGGCTATCGAATGATACCAAGAAAGTTGGATTTGGTTAACTAGTTCAAAAACTGAGCTGGCGCGAAAACGGCCGGCGCGAAAACGACCCCGACCCCATGAAAACAGCAATTTCTCATTAAAAACTTTGAAATTACCGAAAAGGAGAAAAAATGCCAATTTTATAGTAAAAATATTAGCGTACATTTGAGTACCGCGGTAATGAAAATGAAAATGCCAATGATTTGGCGAGATTTAAGTTCCGATAAAAAATGAGAATAGGTAGCATAATTGGCAGAGCTGTCAAAAATATGCACGAAAAGTGGCCAAAATATGCTTATAAATATGCAAATAAAGTCATGAAATACGGAATAGGACGATTCGGTGCCAGCCGTTTCGGTGCCAGCCCAAATTTTGGACTGTTACTTTTTTCATTGTTGACCAAATCTAACAATCTTGATATTATTCGAAAGCCCTTCACAAGCTCTATTAGCCTTACAAAAAACAAAAAAAAAATTTCTTGCCTTTAAAAAAGTTACAAAGAAAAAACTTCCAAAATTTGGGGTTTTTTGTAATTCATGCTATAACTTTTTTGGTAATTGTCTAATCGCTAAGCTATGGCTTAGAAAAAGCTTCTAAACATGTAAAGCTTTCGAATGATACCATTTTTAGATTTGGTCAAAAATGAAAAAAGTTGTGGTCCAAAACTTGGGCTGTCACCGAAACGACCACGACCACCCGTTAATAATTAGAGATGCGATTTTTAGGTGCTGAAAGCTGCTAAAATAGTTAGGTTTATGAAACCCCGAAAATAGATGCTAAAAATAAAAAAATATGTGCCAAAAAGTTTTCAATTTTAGCGGGAGGGGGTTAAATCGTAAAATTTTATCCAAAATGGTTACAAAATAAGCCAATAAATCAGTATGTATTGAGATAAATATTTTTAAAATCACAAATTCTTGTCAATGTGTAAATAAATAAATAGGTTTTGGAGATGAATTTTTGAGAAATTTTTCATTTCTCAGCGATGTGTTTTTGAAAATTTTCGGGTCGATTCTTAGGGGTGTATTTTTCCTTTTAATTGGATTTTTTGTTAACAAATTTTAACAAAACGCTAAAATAGGTGAAAATATTTATTTATTTTTTAATTTTAGATTTTTAGATGCTAAAAATAAAAAGCTAGAAAATAGCTGCTAATAACTAGGGATGGGATTTTTATGTGCTTAAAATGCTGAAATATGTAATAAAACATGGGAAAAACCCAACTCGTACTTTTTTTTGAAAAAAAAAATCGTCATAACTTTTGTTAAAGTTGACAAAATTAAAGATTCTTGGTATCATTCGATAGCCCTTAAAATTCTCTATCTCAAAAAATTTGATCAAGTTTGAAAAAAGTTAGGGACTAAAATTTTTTACAATTTTTTGTCACAATAAAGTTTTCTTCCATTCTGTATGTAGATAGAGAACATTAAGGGCTATTGAAGGTTACCAAGAATGTTTAATTTTGTCAACTTTAACAAAAGTTATGACGATTTTTTTTGTCAAAAAACAGTACGAGTTGGGTTTCGTCCATAAAATATGTGCTGAAAAATGCTGAAATATGTGCTAAAATATGTGTTAAAAATTGGAAAAATCAAGTGTTTTTTCGCATAAAAATTCCAAAAAGTCTCATTTTTATCATTTTCGCCCACCCAATAGCAAATCAAATACATTTAAAGGTGTCGTTGTCTCTTTTTTACTTTCCAAATTTGGCACTGAATAATTGTCCCAATTAAATTTATGTTTTATTTTATAAATTTTTAAACATTGATTAAAAAACTGAAAATTCGTGTGTCCTATTATTTTTTGTGCCGATGATCACTAGGGATGGGAATTTAAGTCATGAAAAATCTCAAAAAAGTCGACTTAAAAAGTCATGAAAAATCGCCAAAAAGTCACGAAAAGTGCAAAAAAGTCATTAAAAAATAACCTAAAAGTCACATAAAAATGCCAAAAAACACGAAATAAATCCAAAAAAGTCCTGAAAAAATAGCCAAATGTAATTAAACTTAAAATCCGTTTTAAACATTTTCAAAGAAAGTAATTTAAAAACGACTAATTTTAACGGAAAAAAATATTCAAAAGTGTTACACCGCCAGATTTTTATTTTATTTTTTATTTTTCGGTCCCGTCATTTGAGTCGTTAAGGTATAAGAAATTTCAGTTCCGTCTCGAAGATTGATTTATTTTTCGGAATTTCATCACAAAAAGTCAAATTTTGCCTTAAAAAGTGTAAAAAGCCATGAAAAAAGTCACAAAAACTCAAAAAAGTCATAAAAATCCCAAAAAGTGTAAAAAAGTCACAAAAAATGTATGTTAGAAGCTTCTAACAAAGTGTAGAACACTTTTTAAGTCATTTTAAGGTCATTTAGAGTCAGCAAAAAAAAAGTCATTTGACTTAAATTCCCATCCCTAATGATCACTCGTTCTTTAATCAGCGCATTCATTAAAAATCGTATATTATGTATTGTCGTTCGTGCAGTCTCTTCAACGCATGGCAGCAAAGAGCTGAAAAAGTTGTGCATTATTTTAATTAGTCCACTAATTAGTGGAAATATGGAACAAATTTAATTAACTCATTTTAATTTAATTGATCAAAAAGTTAATTTGAAATATTTTACAAATTCTGATTGATCGCAATTCGTCAGCAGTGGTGTTGGCACAAGTGCCACAATGGGACACAATTTCAATGGCCGACAGCAGCTTAATGGGACGAAAATTATTACATCAACGGGGTGTACTGTAAATCTGTCTGACGATAAGATTTTTGTAATTAAATACAATATTTTTAGGTGTACAAATTTTAATTGCTTATTGTTTTAACATTTTGATGATTCCGAAAGCGGCGGCCGAAAAGCAATAAAAAATATTTGTTGCTGATGCACAATGCGTAGTCGGACAGAACTGAAAAATTTTACATTATTATTATTTACATTGTTGATCAAAGCCAAAATTTTCGAATAATTAAAAATAAATTAATAAAAATTTAAATTAAAAAAAATGAAACTTTATTTTGTTTATGGGGTCGGGGTCACTTTGGCGCGCGACATTTTGGCGCCGTAAAATTTAAAGTATTCTAACTTTTTTCTTATCCATAAAATAATCATGATATTATTCAATAGGTCTAAGTGTTCTCTATTAGCCTGCAAAATTCTAGAAAAACATATTTGTTTTAACAAAAGATATGGCGTGCGGCGCCAAAATGGCCAGAAAAAGGAAAATATACAAATAAAATTTGGATATGAATTTTTGAGAAATTTTTCATTTCTCAGAGGTGTGTTTTTGAAAATTTTAAGGGTAGATTTTCAGGGGTGTATTTAGAAAAATTTTAGATCAATTCTTAGGGGTGTATTTTCCGAATTTTATTGCATTTTTAATGGAATCTTTCGGAAAAAAACGCCAAAAAGTACCAAAATACAAAAATGCCAAAAAAGGCATTTAAGGCACGAAAATCCCGAAAAAGGCAAACCAAAAAAAAGGTTTCATAATAAAAGTCAACATCAAAGCTTGGAAAGTGTGTTATTTATGCTTAATATATCGAATCTAGTGCGCAGCAAAAAAAGAAAGGCATATGCCTCAAAACCCTCCGAAAATGCACAAAATTAGGATTTTTTTAATAGAAAATTTGGTAAAAAATATGGTAAATCTCAATTTTTCTCCCGCCGGCGCTTATCGGCACGCCGGGTACCTTAAAATTCTTAATTTTCTTAACTCAACTCAAATCGCAAAATTTGGTCATTTTTTCGACAAAATATTTGTTAACAAAGCTCATTAAAAATTAATTCGTCGCCCGGGGGAAGCCCCCCAGGCCGAAATCCTGGATATGTCCCTGCCCCACCCCATTAAATTAAAATTAATTAAATTTTACATTTTCCCAGCAATTGCAAATCATCAACAGTTGTGTGTGCCCAAGTGCAGCAAGTGGACACGCTTTCAGCTACAATTAAAAGCAGCTGGTTGATCTGTGTAAAATGCGGAGTGATTTATTTATACAGTACCCAAAATGAGTCCAACTTAGCATACGGTATCTACTATCAAATTTTGTCAATTAAGAGAATATTTTAATAAATAAAAACAAATACGTAATGAACGAATACCTAAAATAGTTTCGAGCGCTTTACTTACGTAATTAGGGTCGTCCGAGTTTAGCGGCATGCCAATGAGTTCAGGAAAAATGCGAGAACAATTGGTCCAGCGTCCAATGAAGTAAAGAAGGTCTTTTATGAGGGGTAATTTGGAATTTTTTATTTTATTTAAATTAATTAAATTTTATTTTAAAATTAATTAATTTATAATTTAAATTAAAACCTTTATAGAAAATTTGTGCTTCAAGTTCTTTAATTGGAATTACGTTGCTAAGCAGCAAATTATCAGGAATTGTTCTGATCATTTTCACTATGCTTCGCACGAGAAACGTACATTTGGCAATCTGTCAAAAAAATTTAAATGATTTTCCAAATCAAAAAATAATTGGCCAAGTGGAATTTGAAATATTTAAATAATTTTTTAAAAATTCATGAAAAATTACCCTTAAAAAACTCACCAAATTTTTGATTTGACTAAGCCACGAGCCCATACGATTGAACAGAAAATGGTTAAACACTTGGGACACATGGATTTGAGCCCATTTTCTGTCGAATGGAATTGCATCAATAATTTCAAAAAGTAATTCATTCGGAATATTTTTTCGCATTTTTGTCCAAGTTTTTTTTTGGATTCTTTTTGGGGATAAAATGCCAGGTGCCAAATGACTTATTTGACGATGGCATCGTGGCGGTATTCGCTTTGATCTCAAAGGCACACCTCAAAATGATAAAAACCAAATGCCACAATGATTTATCTGAGTATTATATAGGCGGCATTCGCTTTGATCTCAAAGAAAAGCCTAAATATTTGTCATATTTTGTAATTTTCAATTTTAATTTCAATAAAATTTCAAATATGGGAATTTTCAAAATTCCTCTAATTAATGGACTCTACACCCATTCATTAGCAAATTTATCTCTGGCATTCATACCTTTATTTAATAATTTTAAAATTTTTCTTTAAAATGTCTGACTCATTTATTAATTATTTTTTTAAAGGATGGAATGCGTGCCAATGACTTATCTTCCGATGGCATCGTGGCGGTATTCGCTTTTATCTTAATGATATGCCTCAAAAATGAAAAAAAACCTAATGCCACAATGGCTTACCAATAATGTGCCGGCTTTTTTTCATAAATTGCAATTAAATTTTGTAATTTTTACTCCCTCGTTTTTGTCGCGCATTTGTCACAAAAAATAGCTTCGTCACAAATTTTAGTGCCATTTTCATTATTTTCATATAATCATTTTGAAATGAAGAAGCACCCTTTTTGTCGGCAGAGATCAATTAGACCGGCGGCGTCAAGCCGTGCCGTTAGCAACGCTACAATTTCCGATCACTCCCGGCGATGCTGATCAATCAATAACATATAGACCCACCCAACCACAAGACAGCAGTAGAACAGCAGCACCAGTGCCAATGATGCTTCATAAACAGCAACAAATGTGGCTGATCAGAATGATGAAGAACAGTGATCAATCAGAAATGGGCGATGATTAGGCGTTATTTAATCAGAAAATGTAAATTTTTTGGCTAGCGCTTGATTTAATCTGAATCTTGGGGACCAATTTTTTGAATTGTTTCGCTCATAATTTCCCCTTTTGGGACACTGATCAATCAATTACAAGTGATCAGTGATTGAAAATCAAAATAAATCATTGATTGATCCCTTGTCAAATATTTTTGCTCATTTTGCACCAATTTGTATATGTTTTTTTTGTTTTGTTTTGTTATATTTACAAATTTTACATGCCCATACTGTATTTTGTATATACTCATACTGTCAATGCTTGTAATTTGAGAGCAAAATTTTACGACCAGTTTAATATCGTTGGCATTTTTTTCAATTATAATTTAAGTTTCCTCCAAAATTGTAATTTTTATATTCTCTTTTTTTCCATTTATTTAATTTTATATTTTTTAATGACGTTTAATGCCAAAGTTTTGTGTTTTAGAATTTTTTTGGAGTCTGTACAAATGCCAAAATAAATGATCAAATTTTCAGCTGGCACAATTTTAATCCAGAAATCTGTCTTAATAAGGTCCACTCCAAATCTCGATCATTTTCACATATTTTAACTCCAAATTAATTTATGCCATCCCCGATTAGAAAACATTTTGATGTGTTCAAGTTCCCAAATCGGAAAATGCTAATGGGAAATGATCATCAGCGATTTGTGCACGGCACTCAAAATAAAATGCCAGATTTTCTAAAGAATTTGGCCCAATTTTTTAAAAATTATCCAAGCCTAAATGGCATTTTTAATTGAATAAAAACAAATTGACCAATTCCCGGCTGATTTAAAAAACATTTGTGGAAAAAGCGGCGGCGACGGGAGAAAAACATTGTCATCGGTCGATGTTCATGTTTTTGATGATGATTCAGCAGCAGCAGAAGATTCAATTCTGCTGCTGATGTGAGGGCGGCCAACCGCCGATAAAAGCAAAAAGCAAAAATTGAGGGGAAAAGCAGCCCCCGGGGGGCAAAAGATGGGGCAAGGAACGGCGCATGACGCATTTTATTGCTGCTGGTGGGTGCTGGACGATTCATCCCGTCCACACAAGCAGCAGGGGGATGGATGACATGACACGGAATTCCGATTTCGAAAAACATTTTTTGGGGCCCTCGTAATTCCGATTTCCGAATGGCAAATGAATGAGCAGAGGGATTCGGCACCGCAACTCAAAAGCCGCGTTTTTGTAAAGAATTTGGTCCTAATTAATAGCAATTATCCACGTCTTCCGTATTTTGCTGGTGTGGAGGAGCCAGGAATGGCATTCCGAGGTCCCAAAATTTTTTGAAAATCGAAATTTCGACCTTTTTGGAGTCGGAATTCTGATTTCCGACTTTTTTGGTGTCGGAATTCCTAACGTCTTTGGAATACCCTAGTTTCGAAAATTTTCTGGACCTCGGTGTGCCATTCCTACTCCTCCACACCAGCAAAATACGGCAGATGTGGATAATTGTTTGCTATAAATTAGGACCAAATTATTTTATAAAAGCGCCTTTTGAGTTGCGGTGCCGAATCCCTCTGCTCATTCATTTGGCATTCTGAAATTGGAATTACGACGGCCCCAAAAAATGTTTTTCGAAATCGGAATTCCGTGTCATGTCATCCCTCTTCTGATGTGGAAAGGATGAATCGGCCCCGCATCCATCAGCAGCAACAAAATGCGTCATGCGCCGTTCCTTGCCCCATCTTTTGGCCCCGGGGGCTGCTTTTTCCCCTCAATTTTTGCTTTTTACCATCGCTGACGGTTGGCCGCCCTCAACAGAGTTGAATCTTCAGCTGCTGCTGCTGAATCATCATCATAAAAACATGAACACCGACGGATAACAATGTTCCCGCCCATCGTCGCCGCTTTTTCCATAAATGTTTTGTAAACCGCGGGAATTGATCAATTTGTTTCTTCCTCATATAAGCTTCTGGGGGCATGAAAAAGCTCATTCTGTTCAAATAATTCTTACCCCCCCTCCCTCCCTCCCCCCAGGGACGGTCCAAGGATTTCGGCTTGCGGGAGGGAGCGTTTTTTTTTTTGTTGCTTTTTACACCACCTTTTTGCGGGGCTTTTCTTAAAAGTTTTGTTGAACATGGGGGGGGGGACGGCGGTGCCGTTAGGCGCCGCCGGGAAAGTTTTTGTAATTTTTAATGGGATTTGTTAACAGATTTTGTCCAAAAAATGACAAAATTAACAAATTTTTAGCAGATTTTCATCAAAAAATTGCTAATTTTGTAGATTTTTTCGGAAACGAATTTTTTTTTAAATTTATGCTAAGGTAGGTCTTAATGGGAGGGAAGGGGCGGCACATACCATGCGCGTACCTCCCTCCGGCACCGTATTCATGCAATTCTGAAAATCGCCAAATTTCCCGCCCCCCACCCTCAAAATTTGCTTACCTTTTCAGTTCAAATAATTCTTATTTTCCCTCCCCCCAGGGCGCCTATTATGGGTGGTGGGTCGAATGAGCCTCCGCTCAATTGAGCCCAAGGCCGATTTCTTGGATATAACTCCTTTCATAATTGGTCTAACTGAAAGAATCTGAATTCATTTAATAGCTCAAAATGTTCTCTATTTGCCTGCCAAATTTCGAAAAGTTTTGTCAAGTTTCAAAAAAGTTAAAGCAAAATTCTTTGAAAAACCCAGTTTATAGAAGTTTGTAGACCGTAATTTTTTGAAACTTAACGAAATTTTTCGAATTTTGGCAAGCAATTAGAGAACATTTAGGGCTATTAAATGAATTCTAATTCATTCAATTGGGTCAATTATGAAAGGAGTTACATCCAAAAATCGGCCTTGGGCCCAATTGGCGGGCCCATTTAATTTTTAATACCATTTATTGACCTTTTAGAAGTTAATGGCTACAGTACTTAATTTTACAAATACAGTATTACCGCCCCCCCCCCCCCCCGCATTTTTCACTGATGCAATTTCTGGCCACAATGTTTGAACCCAATCCCAAATATTCAGTTTTTAGTCCTCTATTTTTGGGGAAGAAACGGAACGGCACGGCGCCTTCAGAGTATTGGCACAAATCTTTGGAAAAATCTGATCGGAATGAAAAACAAAAAGAGCACTGCATCAAATAAATTGACTAATTCCCCTCCCTAATTAGATTTTAAACAAATTCCATTTGACTCTCTCTCTATACGCCCAAAAATGTCAACGCAACAAGCAATGAATAATGGGTCGGTTGTGTTGGTAAATTCGCTTCCGCCAGCAGGAGAAAAAGTAAATAGTTGGAAAAATAAGCATTCTTTTCAGAGCGACGCCAGACGGGAGTTTTGGTACTGAGACTGGCTTTTTTTTTCTCTAACTCAAGAATTTTCCAATGAAAAATTTTAGAAAACTCTCAACAAAAAAAATCCGCAACATTTTTTGCGCTCCTGGTCTTAGAATTTAATTTGAATGAAAACACCGGCGGACAATGAATGTGGCATGGCAAAAAGCAAAGCCCGTTTTTTGCCAACTGAGCACCGAAACAGGCTTTTTTTTTTTTCAAATTTAGCAAGCATTAATGTTCATAAATAGGAGAGACATTTTTTTTGAGAATTTTTTTTTTTTTTTTTAATTTTTTATTGACATATTCTTTTGTTTGTGTGAACAAAAAAGCCCGTCTCAGTACCAAATGTGCCGTGCCGTCTGCTGCTGAGCTCGAATTCTTTTTATATGTATGTATAATTAAAAAATATTTCCATAAAATTTAGAATTCGTCATTTCCAGTGCTCGTAAGTAATAAAAAATGATGAATAAAATTTAAAAAAAAAAAAAAAATTAATTCAAATTATTATACATATGGAAAAAAAAAATTAATTCTCAATTTCATCAACTTTACAACTTGAGGCGGTGGTGCTCGGATCAATCGGTCTTATCATCCTTTTCGCCATATTGTTGTTGTTGTGCGCGTTGATCGTCATGATTCGCCGCAGGGGTAAAATTTCAAAATTAAAAATTTATTTTATTCCAAATATTTTGAATTGTTAGACATTTTCCATTTTTTTTTTTTTTTTTTTGCCATTTTTTTGGGAGGGATGGGGATTGGTGTCCATTTTTCCACAATTTGAGCCATTTTTTCCTAATTTGAGCCATTTTTTCCCCAAATTTGCGCATTTTTTCATTTTTCCCCTAATTGAGCCATTTTCATTTTTTTTTCCCCCAAATTTGTACTATTGTTTCATTTTTGCTTCCAAATGTGCGCCATTTTCCACAAATTTGCGCCATTTTTTTCTAATTTGAGCCATTTTTCCTCTAATTTGAGCCATTTTCATTTTTTTTTTTTTTTCAAATTTTTGGGGGCCATTTTTTCACAAATTTGAGCCATTTTTTCCTAATTTGAGCCATTTTTTCCCCAAATTTGCGCATTTTTTCATTTTTCCCCTAATTGAGCCATTTTCATTTTTTTTCCCCAATTTTTGGCGGCAATTTTTCCCCAAATTTGCGCCATTTTTTTAATTTTCCCCAAATTTGCGCCATTTTTTTAATTTTCCCCAAATTTGCGCCATTATTTCCCCCCAATTTACGCCGCCGTTTTCCCTATTTTGAGCCAACGTTTTAATTTAAAAAAAAGAAATTTTTTTTTTTTGGCTCTGTCCGTTCACAGCAGCAGGCGGTTGACCAGCAGGGCTGGGCTCTAGTGATCCGCGAGCTCAAAAAACATCATGCCCGGCACGGGGCGGCCAATGGGGCAGCAGCCCCACGGAGTGCATCGGCCGGCGAGCTTTGAAATGTCAAATTGAATTTTGCACAATTTTTTTTTGTCCATGTGATTACCTAAATTAAAATTTACCCATTCCAATTAATTAACTAACTAATTATAAACTTAATTGTACACTTTAAAATCTATTTATTTTGTTTTTGTTAATCGATATGTCATTTTCTTCCCTAATTAGTTCATTAATTCTCTGTAATTGATTCTAATATTAAATTCCCTAATTAATTCATTAATTCTCTGTAATTGATTCTAATATTAAATTCCCTAATTAATTCATTAATTATCTGTAATTGATTCTCACATTAATCCCATTGTTTTGTATTGTACTTTCCTAAATTTTTTATTTTATCATATTTAATTAATTACATCTAGTGCATAAATTATACAATAGTAGAAATGAATAAACAGATATTTGATTTTAAATAAAAAATTACACATTTATTATTCATGGCAAAAAATTTTGGGAAAAAATATTTCGTTGAATCACCGCATTTTATCCCTGCTGATCAATTTTGGAATGTGATGGAATTAATTTGTGGATCATTTATTTTATGTTGTCCACACATAACCACATTTTTCACGGCTTTAGAAAATTGGATTCAAAAATAAATTTCTTTTTTACATATTTAATAAATATGTCCAAATATTTTATATTTTTGAAAAAATTTTTTTTTTTTTAAATTTATGTACAATAATCCGCGCAAAGATTTTTGTTTTTAAGTTTCCAAAAATTTAGCCCAACTAAACAATTAACAAACAACAAAAAACAATGATGAAATTTTTCAAACAATTTGTTTATTCGTCTCTGTTTCTGTTTGGTGGCATTGTGCAACTTTTTCACGCTGGTAATTCAATGCATAAATTTACTGTATTTTCTTTGTATTAGAGGGAATATACGGTAACTCGTGAAAAAATACAACATAAAACGTACAAATCCAAAATTTTCCACTAGAATTAAGGGCTATCCGATATTTGAGGACCCGGACAGCCTGGTCCTCAAAAGTCGGGCTCTCAAATGACCCGACATTCAAAATAAATAAAAATTAATTTTGTATTATTTTTGGAGTCCGGTACAAAAAAATTTCCGGGAGCGGGATCGGGAGTTCAAAATTTTCCGGGACGGGAGTCCCGAACGGGAATCCCGTTAAATCCCACAGGGCAAAAAGTACGGGAGTCGGGAGCGTGACTCCCGTAAAAACCGGCGGGAGTTTCGATCCCGTCGGTCTCTCATTATTTTCACTTGAAATAAATTAAATTTGTTTTTTTTTTAATTTTTAAAAATTCCCGGTTGGTCCCGGTCCCGGCTTCTCAGGTCCCGACAATTCCCGGTCCAGCTTTTGCCCAAAATTCCCGGTCTCGCCCGCTCAACTTTAATCCCGACAGCCTGCTGGCGGAACAGGCGCCAGTTCCGTCCCAGCCAAGTTTAGAGCATCATAACTTTTTTCTTTTTTGACCAAATTCAATAAACTTGGTATCATTCGAAAGCTCTTAACACGCTCTATCGGTTTCCCAAAAATCATAAAGAATACATACATATAAAAAAGTTATAAATTAAAATATGCAAAAATTCTGACTTTTTGTTAGTATTCATGTTGCAACTTTTTTATAAGTTGTTCAATCGCTTAGAAATACCAATTATCAAAAGCTTCCAAAGGTGTAGGTAGAGTAGGTAGAGCTTTCGAATGATGCCAAATATATATAAAATTTGGCCAACTGAGAAAAAAGTTATGATGTTTTAAACAAATCTGAGACGGAACTGGCGGGACGGAACTGACCCCTACGGCCTGCTGGTGATCAAATGTCTGGTGCTGTTAGTTTTCGACAGTGATTGATTTCGACAGTAGAGTTTATTTTTTTTTAAACTTGTTCTAATGGTATAAGTATTGTAGCAGATTTGTATTTTTGACTATAGTCCATCACAGGAGATATTTGTATAGAAAAAGTGAAAACGATAAACTTTGACAAAAAAAAAAATCATATACAAATAAACTTTTTTTTTTATTACTTATTGTCGAAAAAGCTGGCGATCAATGGCAGGGTGATCGCCGGGTTCCTTTGCCCTCCTTCTCGGCTTTGTCGACCCCTTTCCGAATTGAATGCCCAAGGGGGGCCGAGAAAGGAGAATGGGGAGGGCCGACAAAATGGGGTTGATGTAACGGCACCACCACTCAGTTAAGGAGTGAGTGAACCTCCCAATTGCCTGCCGGGATGAGTCCCGACTCCGATCGCTGAGGAGGGAAAGGGCGATGGGAAGGAGTGGGCAAGGATCGGGAGTGATCCAATCCCGCACGACAATTGCTGATCGCTCCGAATGCGATTAGGGGCGCCGAATGCCCCAACCGAATGACCGAAATTGGTGATTGCCCAAAGGGAAGGGCAATTTTCCTCTGTCCAAAGGAAAGGACAAACACACAAATATTTATTGCCGAAGGGAAGGGCACAATATTTGGAGGAAAAATGTGATAAGGGGAGACGAAGAGAAGGAAAAATGACCGAAGGAGGAACGAATGAAAAAGGGACGAACGAGAGACTGAACCCGGAGAGATTAGCGACGGGGGTTAAATAGGCCGGGCAATAAGAAATGTAAATCACGTGAATGGGCATTTCGGACGGGGACAAAGTTGGGATGAACATTTGCCCGATGACATTGGGGCCCAAGGTACAAAAATGAATTGAATTGAATGGTGAGAAAAGACGGGCAAAATTGGGACAAAAGAAGCGATTTGAGAGCAGATGCCCCGCGGCGGGGCAACAAAGGAAAACATTTGAAATGAAAGTGAGCGGGGGGACAAAAATGCAAATGAGAAATGCTGAGAAGCAAAAGGAAAGGAAATGGTAAACAAATTGGATAAGACGGAAAAGAGGGGGGGGAATTGAATTGTTGAAGTGAAAAGGGAAAAGGAAGCAAAAATGGGGGGGGGGGGTGATCATAAATTAATCACTGTTTGGCATCGGGCCCCCTGCTTCCTTCAGTCCGCCGGGAACAATCCCGACCATCCAAAGTCCATCCTTTTTCTCTCGTCGCTTTTTGCGACATTGGGGGCGGCGGCGAGGCGGGCCAAGGACGAGCCACAGTCGAGATGCCGCCATCCCATTGAAGGAAGAGGCACAGGGGACCAATCCCCTTTGGAGTGATGCCGTTCACTGAGTCCCGGAGTTCATCGACTTCCGAGCCGATGATCGTGGCCGCGGTTCCGTAACATTTGAATCCCGATGACGTCCTTGCGCCGTCCTCCGAGCGGAGTATCACCGAAATGGGCATCGATGAAGAAAAAAGGGCGACAAAACAAAGCAGCGGAAGTAGTGCCATGGCGACTCCGGGCATGGATGCCCGTCCTCGTTTGGGATTTCTCCAAGCTTTGGCGGGTGTGCGGGCTCGTCCGGTCAATTGCAGTTGTTCTTGACTTTTGACCTGATCGGCGGTCGGCTCGGGAATGTTCCGGCCCGCCAAACGATTAAAAAGCCGAATTGGGTGCCGAGTCACCCATGTCATCACCTTCCACAGCAGAGACGCCTCGAACAAGCACTGGCTGAGGCCTCTCTCGCACGTTTCCGTTGTTCCGTCTTCGTCCGATTCCGGTGACTCCCGTTCCGTCCGTTGCTGCGCCACCCTCCATCGCTTCTCGGGCTGGACATGCGGAGGGCCCTTCCGATTGCGCGGGTGCTTTTGTGTTGGGTTGAGGGGATCAATCCCCAGACGATCGTTCTCGTAAATGGACGGTTTCGATTTGGCCGCAGCTTCCACTCCCGACGCGGCTGACATGCGGTTCCATCCATTTTCTTCTTCGCTTATGGCCATGAGGATGTTGTCGCGGGGCACTGATTGCCCCAAGGGCGCCCCGAAATGCTCTCCGCAAAGTACGGTCCCGAACACTGTGTCGATAAGAAAGGCCCCCTCGGCCGATTTTTTGAATCCGATCACAAAGTCCCAAAACTTGCGTATTCCGATTACGATTTGAGGCTGAACTGTCGCGTCCATCGGTTCGAGCAGTCCGGGATGAGTTCCCGGCCCAACCAGCCTTGTTTGGATGGGCGTGCAGACGTTCGGCACGGATGACACCTCCAGCTGCTCCCATCCGCCATCCAGCCGTTTGAGTTTCACTCGATGTTTGGCCGACGGAACTTTCTTCTTTGATCCGCCGAACACTTGCACGACCAGCGGGGCTGATCCCGCATTTGGCAGTTCGAGCTGCTTTGTCAGAATGGTTTGGACAGAATCCACCTGACTCCCGGGATCCATGAGCAGAAAGGTCCGACGCTGCCGCGTGGTGTCGTCATTGGCAGCAATCACGGGGCAGACCATCAGAAAAGCCGGCAGGCTCTCGCCCATTGCTGTGAATGCTCGCAGATCGGTACCAGGGGATCGTTCCCCTTGCTTCTCCGATTGTTTGGCCTGATGACTCCGTCGTAGCTTCAGCCTCTTTCGTTTGGCCTTGGCATGTGCCCCGAGTGGGCGGGAGTCGCTCTCCGAATTGAGCACAGCTTGTACCATCATGGCACTTTCCACTGGTTTCGACCCAATGTGTTCGCGGGTTTCCGGTCCCGCTGGCTCACGAATTGCGATTGGTTTCCCTGACCCGACCCAACAGACCAAAGAGTGATGGTCGTTGCGCTGGCACCATCGGCATGCTTTTGGACGGGGACAGCAGCTGGCAATATGATCAGAAGAAAGGCAGCGGAGGCATCGCCATTGCTCGAAGAAACGTTGTCGTCGTGCTTGGGCCGTGGGATAGGCCGGGCAATTGCTTGGACGATGGCCCAACTTTTGGCATAGAGAACAGCCATTGTCAGTCGGGGCCGGCCCACGAGATTGGGCAAGTCGATTCCGATTCCGATCAGCCACTTTCCTGTGTGGCGCGTGAGCTCCGGTCCGAGGGGCGGATGCCCCAGGTGTTGTGGGTCGTTGGGCTAAGGGGTTGCTTCTGACCATGAACACCCTCGGGAATTGGTCCCGATTCTGCGTTCCTTCGGCGTGTCGATCCTGTTCCGGTCTTGATTCCGTTCGGCGCTCCGGCTCGCGCATTGCCGCCAAAGCTGACTCGGCCGCGCGCATGCACCTGACTTGGGCACCCACCGCCCTCCGAAATTCCCGAACTGACCATTTCGTTCCACTCGTGCTTTCCCGGATCCTCAGTTCCGTCAGGATCCTCACCGGCAGCTTGGACTCGAGAAGCGGCCCGAATGAGGCGTCCTCCACATTCGCCCCGAGTTGCTCCAATTGGCACACTCCGCGCTCGAACTCGTCCACGACGGTTGTCAGGCTTTGAACAGTTTCTCTGGCCGGCGAAAGGTGGAGAAGCTGGGCCCGGATTGCCCGCTGTAGATCATCCGTGTCTCCAAATCGTTCTCTCAGCAGTTGAATGACCACGGGATAGTTCCCGTCCGAAGGGGGGTAGACCTCGACAGCCCTCCTGGCTGGGGATCCCTCTTTTAAGCAGCGAAGGAGAAGAAGCTGCTTTTCGAAGCCCGGGATGGGCTTGTCGTCCACTGCCCGCTTGAAATAAGACCAAAACGTCGTCCAATCCTCCGGCTTTCCCGAAAATGTTGGCGGCTGGAGGCGTACGGTCTCGAATGCCGTCGTCCCTTCGTCACGTCGGGCGGTGCGCAGCACTGAGGGATCTCTGTCCCTGACCTGTTCGGGTACCCGAAAACGGCTGCAGGGATTTGGATTTCCCGCGATTGAACGGTCTGGATCCCGCGGGCGCGGATGATTGCCCGCTTGTCGGACGTGCGGGGAGGGAGTCCGTTCCCTCCGAGCAGTGGTCTGATTTACCCACTCTCGAGTGTGGGCTCCCGGGTATTGGGCGGCTTTGGCGACGCTTCGCATCACGGGCGTCACTGCCCGTCGCTCCTCTTGGATGTGCAGCTGCTCGAACCGCCATGGGAAATGTCTCACCAATAAGTCGTCCGACTGGTGATAGGTCGGGTCATAAACTTGCGTTGGGGGAACTGCGTACGATGGACGGCGGGACCGTCTCCCGCAGGTTGAATGTCCGACTTTTCCCGATCGGGTCCCGGATGAAAGCTGGGATAACCTTTCCACGTCCTCGAGCGTTCGTCGGACCGTCCGCAGATCACCAATGTGCTCCATCGCGATTTGAAGCAGTTCGGCCGGGGGCGGGTGCGATCGGAGCCCCAAACATCTCGTTGCTGCCGGGAGTGGCCTGGTGAACGCGTCGTACAGGTAGTCGTGCAGCTCTGGCGCCTCGTCCCCGATCACCGCTAGGCCCCGATCGAAATGGCCCTTGAAAATGTCGACCAATTCCCGCAGTCCTCTCTCCATGGCCAAGAGGCAGACTGCTGTCTGCGGCTTGTCTCCTTCGTTGAAGGTCCGGATCGAGCAATTCTCGTGCCTCCGCGATCCGATCGGCGAGAGGGCCCGATGCCCTTTCCAACTGGTCCCGAATGGCGCGTATGGCAATGCCATTGCTCCGAAGGTTCCGCATCCCTCCGGGCTGAGTGCCCGAACCGCTTGGAATTGTCGATACCTCCGCTCCTTTCTGTTTGTCCTTTCCCTTTTTTGCACCCTTCTGACCTGCTCCGATTTGAGCTGTGGGTGAGCCACCGATTTGCTCGTTCCCGTCGTTGTTATGGTCCTGCTCGTCGTTCTCGGGGTCCATTGCGGCTGTGCGAAGTCCGAAATCCGAATTTGGCGCGGTCGTCGGATGACCGGTCAATGAGTTGAGCAGTGAAACCCCCTGCTAACGGCACCAGTTTGTGGCAAATGCGGGGTCACGGGAGCGGGTCCCGATTTGTCACAAGGGTGGGGATGGGTCTAACGGCACCACCACTCAGTTTTGGAGTGAGTGAACCTCCTTCTCGTACGCCGGGAACGGTCCCGCTTCCAATCACCAAAATTGGGGGAGGCGAAGGGAAGGGATGGGCTTCGGATCAGAGGAATTGATCCGACCCCGTACGACTTTGGCTGCTCTTGACGACGCGGACCCTGGGGCGAGGGATGCCCCAAACAACGAGAATTGGCGAGTTTCCCCAAAGAGAGGAGACCTTCCCTTAGGCAGATTGAGGAACAGCAAAACCAAACAACAAATTTATTTGCCAAAGGAGAAAAAATCGGCGATAAGAGTAAAATAGGTCAGCAGAAGGCGAAATTGGGGGGCAAAAGGTGGACACAGAAAACAGATGAGAAGAAGAGAAGTGGGAGAGAAGTGGGGGCCAAAAACAGGGGGGCGCAGTGATTAAATAGCCCCCGAGCAAATTATGGAAAAACACGTGAATAATGAGAAAAGTGGGCATTTTTGAGAGACAAAGAGAAAGGGGCATCGCTGAATATGTTGGGGGGATCAGAGTACAAAAAATGGATGAAAAAAGGGGATGGCGGGCAAAAAGATAATGGTAAACATTTGAGAAAAGGATGCCCAATCGGGCCGAACAAAAGGATTTGAAAATGTGAATGAATGAGAAAATGCAAATGGGGCAAAGAAAAGATGAAAAAAACTGCAGATGTGAAATGGTGAAAATAATGAGAAAATGAAATTGAAATGATGATTTAAATAAAAAGGGAGAAAACTGGGAAGAAAAAGAAGGTGAAAACAAATTGGGGGGATGGTTTTTTCGTCATTTCTCCGCTCTTCTGCTCCGACTGACCGATCAACGGGAACATTCCCGACCATCAACGGTACCACGACTTCTTCTTCTTGGGGCCCGGGACTCGTGGGGGTGCCGTAAACCAGGCATCCTGGGTGGCCCATCGGTTCTCCTCCTCTTCATCAATTTTACGGGCATTGTAGTGCCCGCCCGAGCCCGGCGTAAAGGACAATTGGCCCGACCCCTCTCCCCAATTCTCGTCGCGGTTTCGCGACAGCTTTCTTATTAGTTCAATTTTTATGTATTTTTTCCCAGAGGATTTATTTTAAATTATTTTCAAATTCTTTAATTCATGCGCCGATCCATGCGTAACGTTTTTATTCTTGATGATTAGCTTTTTAGATTGAATTTTTTTTTCTTTATGGTATATTATTTTATAATTATATTATTGATGGATTTGATTTATTACACTCAAGCTGGTCTTACTGTTGCCGTAGGATCGTACGATTTCTATAATTAATAATTTTTTTACCGATTATGTACCAATAATATTAATAAAACATGGTGAAGTTTCCATTTTAATTAAGAATTCATAAAAATATTTATTAAACAGAATTTGTTAAAATAATTTAAATTTGTGTGAGAACAAAACATTAGTAATTAGAAGCAAAATGAGAGAGAAAGATGGAAAGGGTGGTAGGTCGAACGAAAATAATCTCATTGTCAATAAAATACATTATTTATAAAATATTTACAAATCAGTAATAAAAAATATTATATTAACTTAAATACAAAAGTTATCTGATTAAAGACATATAAATAAAGTGGTTGATGGACCGACGAAAAGTGCAAAATTTAACTGCAATAATTGTCATAACTTGTGAAAAACAATTAATTTTTGAAATTTAGCAAGCGAATAAGGAATTTTAATCAATGTTAAATCAGAATATAATAAAATGAAAACGATAATTAATCCGAGTAAAAAAGGGATAAGCAGCAGTATTTAGATAGATTAATTAGTATTTTATTATTATTATTAACCCCATTAACAAAGCTTCATGAAAGCATGATAAGTATTATAAATATAAAATGGCTTATAATAAGAGTTTTGTTTAAAATATTTTATGTTATGGTTATTTCGAAAAAAAGGCTAAATGAATTAATATATTATATTTCACATATGCGATAAAAATATTTACAAAAAAAAAGTTATAAAAAAACAAATTAAAAATTGATCAAAACGAAAATACTTTTATTTTTTGATTTTGTAAAAATTATAAGTACAAATAATGGAAAAGTAGCAATTAATTTAAAAAGTCCATGATCTTCCAATAATTTTGAGCTTAATCAATTGAGTGTCGTTGCAGCCGAAAAATTCCGTTTCAGATATTTGTAACTCAGTCTCAAACAACATTACAATGATTTATTTGAGCATTTGAAATATCATTAAAATTACAATTTAAAATATTTAAAGATATAATTTTTAACAATTATTAAATTAAAATAATTTTCAGACTATGAAACAAGCTTGAGTCATTCAAAAAAACGCGCAGACATAACAAGAATTTTATCTTTAAAAAAGCATCTACCATTATTCATAAAGTATTAAAATTAAATATTTTTGTATTGGTTCAAAAATCAGATTTTCATATTTGATTATAGCCTAATTTAAACGTATATCAAGGTATTCTAAAATTTTTTCATAAATAGTAATAATTTATTTAAAAAAATATAACAATTAAAAGAATAAAATTTAGAAATGTTAATAAATTACGATAAATGTCTGAAAATAAAATAAAAATAAAACAATTAATTCACTTAAAAGACGATTTCCATGGAGCAATGACCAAATAGGAGGAAGAAAAGAGTAAAAAAAGAAAAAATGAAATATCAAACCAAATAATATTTTTTATATAAATTAATTAACTATTAAGAAAATTTATTAGTAAAAAAAATAAAACATTTTTTACAAAAGTTTTGTTTTTATTCAAAAAATTACATTGAATTCTTTGTATGTATAAATTAAGATTTAAAAATAAAAACTTGAAAAAACAAAGATCTCAATAATTAGTCACAATTTTTGCGTCATATTCAATTTTGAATTTTCGCATCGCTAATGGAAGAATTACGTCGCGTGGTGCCGCGGCGTTTAGGACGTAAATTATTAAAATTATTTCACATATTAGAAAAAAATAGATATTAATTAAACGAATAGATAATAAATTTATTTAAATTTTAAGGAATGAATGAATATATATTGTGCATGAATGATCTTTTCAAATATTTGTTCGCCGTTAATTAAAATAAAAAGTTATATGAATGAATATTATAATATGCACTCGAAGATTCTTAATGAATGTTAAATGGCCAAAATGAAAAACCAAAGAATTTAAGAAAGTTGAATTGAATAAATTAAAATAAATAATTTCTTAATCCATTTTAGTGCTCAAAATTGTTTAACTGGGAAGAAATAAAAATAAATAGATACATTTAAATGCTTTTTAAAAAAACATTAATTGAAAATATTGATTGTATCAAAGAAAACTATAAAATAAACTTTTAACAAAAGTTAAGCTGCGTTTTGGTGACAAGTGAAGGGAAAAGAAATTAAAATAATTTAATTAGTTAAAAATAAATTAGGTAGTCGTAAGAATTAGAATAAATTTTATCTAAAGTTATTAATTTTTAAAATAGAATTAATATATTTTAATTTTATGTCTATCAAATGAATTAATTAAATTGAAAATTATGAAAATTTGGTCGAATTTTTGGCGATACTGAATTCTCAGTGCGCAAAATAATGTTATAAAGAAACTAGCCGTGAGAATAAAGATAAGGAAACAAATTTGGCTCTAGTGCACTTTATGAGTCCAATCAATGGTTTTTATACAATAACTTTTTTTGGTATCATTCGAAAATACAAAGTCTAAATAATGTAATAATACGATAAAACAAGAAAATTTTAACATTTCAAGAAAGTTACAAACGAAAATAATAAGTAATTACTTAATTAATCAAATCTTTTTTGGTAATTGCCTAAACGCTACGTTTTTATATATTTTAGCTTTGTTAGACTTTGTGCTTTCGAATGCTACCAAAAAGATAGGGGTTGTTCAAACATGAACAAAGTTATTGTATAAAAAGCATGTATTTTCAATTGATTGGACTGCTAAAAGTCGATTGACTCATAAAGTGCACTAGAGCCAAAAATTTAAATAATTTAACTTAAAAATAAATGTAATTAAAAAAAATAAAAAACTAAAATTTTTTTAATATCGTTTACCCAACAGAATACTGAAATATTAAAATAACCTATAATATATAAAAAGAATTTTTCAAAAATCAAAAAAATAGACTAAATACATAGTGAGTTTAAAATAAGGATCATTTAAAATATTAACCCAAACTTTAAAAGAAATTCTCGGCTATTGAGAATTAAAAAGCCATAAAACCAAAAACCAACTTAAATCATTTGTTAACAGATAAAAATAACAACGAATGAAAAGCGTACTTTATCACATAGGCTGTCTTAAAAAATTAAACCTATTTAATTTATTCTTAAGAATTCAATTATCTAAGCTTAAAAATATTTAAAATACAAATCAATAACAATAATAAATTCTAAATTTAAAATTCTGATAAAATGCTTTAATTATATTAAAGTTTATGTTAAAAATGAATTATATAATAAAGAGAACTCACCTCAAAAAATGGAGCTTGGTATAGAAGAAATGTACAGGCTCTCAAGAGGATTAAGTAAGCTAATATTAAACCTAAATAGTTCCAAAAATAAATTTTAAATAATAAAATATTAATTATTTATCATGAGAACGAAAATAATTTTTTATATAAAAATGTGAATATATTGTTAAGAGCAATTAATATTTTAAAATGAAACATATTTAAATTAAAAATTGAATACCTAAATAAAAATCGAACTAACTAACTAATTAATATTACAAGAACAAAAACAAAAAGAAGCATAATATTTTTGATCGTCAAAATAAATCTATAAAAATTCGGTTAAATCATTACGTTGCTAAGGCAAATTTTCCATAAAATAAAGATTTAACTAAACAAATAATATAAAGAAACCTCAAGTGCTTGATTTTATAAAAAAGAAAATATATGATTATATAAATAAACCAACTAAATTTTAATTTAAAAAATATCTATTCTTTAATTAAAATATTATTAGGGAATTACAAGTTGCGCGGAAAAATAATTTTGATGCAGTAAAAGGTTGTAAAATATTTAATTGTCATGATGATTAAGACTATTAATGACGATAAATAATTAAACATTATTACTTTTTTCAATAAACTAAAATAAAACTTATTTAATAATCGTAAATTTATGAAAAAGAAAAAAGCTGAATCGAAAAATTGTAAAATTATAAAAAAACATAATTTCAACGATTAATTATTTGGAAGAAACCTGATTATAACAGCAATAGCCAAGTTTAAAAAATGTTGATAAAAACAATGATTCTCTGCAAAAATATTTGCGTGAAGACGTCAATATTTATTTCATCGGAAATCAAAACCCAAACTACATTATTTAATGGGTTACTATTAAAATGAAAAAATATGTATATAACTAATATTTTATGGTATTATGAACAAATATAAAGAAAAATAAATAAATGAAGAAATAATTATCGCATAGAAAACATTTAAACACAAAAGGAAAAAGATTTTTTATTTGTATTCATATTTAAAGTTGAAAGTTTAAACATAAATTTTAAATTCTTCCCAAAGAATACATATTAATATTTGGATAAATACAAAAGATATAATTAATTAATTTTATTTTAAAAATAAATTTTCGAAAAGTTAAGATATTAAATAAAAAATTTAAAAACAGTAAAGAACGGAAAGAATAATAATTAATGTACAAACTACAGTGACGATTTATTAATCTAAGAATAAAGATATTTAAAAATCGGAAAAATAAACAATCTGCAGTGGACCAATTAGTTAACAATCGATAATAAATCAAATTAAAATGCTAAATACGCGTTGGGTTCGAAATTATATAACAAAAAACCAAATATGGACAAAAATAATGACTAAAAAGCTCAAAAATGGCCTATCAAATTCGAGCTTAAAAAATTTCAAAGGCAAATACATCATAATATTTTTTGGTAACAATCTCATTCTGCCGCCAGCGAAAATTTTTGGAAGCGAATAAAACCTAAAAAAGCCATAGATTCAAAAAAATTTCCCTATTTGTTGGTGTAGTTTTAATAAATTCAAGAACGTATAAAGTCAGCTCTCGTTGTCAAAAAACACCTTTGCAAGATAAAAAAAGCAGAATTTTGCCTGACTAGAAAAAGATAGTACATACATAACTTTTATATTTTAATATTTATTAGATTAATGGACTTAAAAAAATGCTCAAGATGCAAAAATGAAATTTATCAATTTAAATTTAACGAAATGAATCAAATGCATAATAACATCTTTTAAAGCAAAATAAAAAGGATTTAATTGAATCAATTAAGTCCATTAAAATTAAAAAGTAAAATTATTTAAAATATATTATTTTAATTATTATAATATAAACATATTTATAAATTATTTCACTTTTGTTTATCTCTTTTGAATAATAATAATAATAATCGTTAAAATAAATGTTTCTTTTTTGATTAAGCATTAATATTCAATAGTCTTATTTTTTCGTTTTTACCAAAACACAGAAAAAATGCAAATATTAATATTTTGTTTATTTAAAATTTTATTCTTACACATAAATTCTGGATGAACAAGAACATAAATAAAAAATAATATAATTCGCATGTCTTTAAAAATTTCTTCTTGAGTTTCAAGTGGATACAAATAATGTATAGAGCCGTGCTGAGCCGAACCGTAAATAGTCTCAGTGTGGGCGAACCGAAAAATAATCTCAGTGTGGGCGAACCGCAAATAGTCTCAGTGTCAATAAAAATATTTAAATTTAATACAATTCGGTATCGAAAAATAATAAAATTAATTAGACGATTATTTAAAAAATAAACTAAAAAGAATATTATAAAAGCATTCCATCTCCGACCAAAAATTATATTGAAATGAAAATTTTCATTTTAAATCAAATTAGATAAGTAAGCTTACTAGAGGGTTTTCAAATCTACTAATTTTCTTCAGAAATTTCACCCAATATTTGCGTAAATTAAGATCTTCATTCATTTCTCCACAAATTTCATGCAGTTTTTCCCATAATTTTCCTTCATCCCTATTCTTTTTTACACTAATGTTACAATTCAAAAATTATTCTACATTATTAATGGTACAAAAGCTAGCATTTATTTTGAGCAGAATTTTTGAAGAAAAACACATTGAAGAAAGTTGAACCTCGCAATTAACATTATTATATTTCAATTAAAAAATATTTCTTTAAAATAATTAAATTTAAATATTTTTATTGACACTGAGACTATTTTGCGGTTCGCCCACACTGAGATATTTTCGGTTCGCCCACACTGAGACCATTTTCGGTTCGACCTAGCACCGTATAGAGCGAATTGTTGTTTATTTTTCGTTATAAAGTAAAAATTTACAATAAATCATATGATTTTATATTTATTTTCACTTTTTAATTTTTTTCCATAAATATTTATTATATTATTCAAATATTGTACAAAATAAAACAAAAAAGCATCTTTTTTAATTTTAAATTTTTATTAAATATGAGAGACTTAATTTTTAATTTTTTCGTTTTTATGATAATAAATTCAGCATTATAATATTGTCTTCAAAATGAAACAAGTTAATTACCTTCATATATTTCAATATATGTTATAAATTTCAAAGATTAATACTAAGCCCCAAATCAGTATTATAAATTTGCGACAATACCTTATGTTGAAACCTAACAAAGGAGAGGTACCCAAGTGACGGTGGGACTTCCGAATGAAACTTACAGGGTAGGTAGATTACCCCTCCTTTGTATTATAAAATTTTTTTTATTTTTGCTAAATGAAGCTTCTGGCCGAGATATGAAGCTTTTCCTTTTTGACATATCAATATCCTTTACAAAGAATGTACAGCCAATGTGAGCGGCGATGGCCCAGTTGGTATGCATTTAGTTCTTTTTTTTCTTCTTCTAAAGTTCAATTCCCCCACCCTGCAAATAATTATTTTTTGTTTTTTACATATCCAAAATATTTTTTAGCCTTTTAACACTAATAATTTTGGCCTTAATATTTTTTAAATTTTTATTTATATGATAGAATAAAATTTTGAAAAAATTGAAAAATACTCTCAAAAAACCAAAAGTTCTCTGCTAATTTAAAAAATAATTTTATCTGAAAAAGACCAATTTTATCCTCGAACAGCTTAATTGTATTTGTTTTGCAATTACGCGGCGAAAATAAAAAAGAAAAAAATTTTTTTCTGGGATTTTACATAAAGACATTGGATTTAAAGCATATTTAAAAATTACACTTATTTAATATTATAATAATGAAGTTATACTCCAACAAATACGACAAGTGGATTTAAAGAAGACCGATGTAAGCCGCAGTTCACCAAGTTTTTCTTTGGATTGATTATTTATAATAAGAAAATAATTTTTTTTTCAAATTATAAATAAATTAAAAAAGCAAAAATTAAAAGCAGAATGGAATATGAAAAAATTGTTAATTAAATATTTAGAAAAAAAATTTTTTCTTTATCAGAGAAGGATTTTAAGTTAATTCTAAATTTTAATGTTTAAATATATTTATCTTTCAGAGCACCCATTTATTTAACAGTTTCTTCTTGTTAATTTCGTTCATAATTTCTTATACAAGTTAATTATTTTTTTCATTCATTTAATTAATTTACTTAAAATAATTTTTATTGCGTATGTTAAAATTCTGGCTTATATTTATTAATTATGAAAAAAATGAAAATAAATAAAAAGCAAATAAAACAAGGAGTTTTAAAGATAAAGAATAAATTAATTTATGAAAATAATTATTAAATTTGTGATTACAAATTTAAAGAATGTAAATCCTTCTGCAGAAAACCGTAAAAATATAAAGTAATAAATAAATAAATAATTATTTAACTTTAATCAAATAAATTTAAACACAAAATTCATTTAAAAAAGTATGTTTAAAATTTAACCAAAAAAAAAGAGTTTAAAATTTAAACAAATGAAATAATCTGCAGAAATTTTATTTTTTGGATATGAAAATAATGCATTCTCATTTGTGAAACAACTGGCTAATTCTGCCATGTGACGATGAAAAAAAAGATATGTCATGCGGCCACAAAATAGCCAGAAAAAAATCATGCATGGCATGAGAAAAATAAAATAAAAATTTAACTGAATTTTGATTAAAAACGATTTTAAATACAATAATATTTTTATAAATGATAGCTAAGAAAAAGTAGGCGAAGCATTTCTTACATTGAAAAACAAAAATACTGCGCCGTAAGAAAGAGTCAGCGTTGAAAGTTTTTTTTTTCTCGTGAAATATTAATGTTATTTCATAAAATAAGTAAAAAATAAAATGTTGATTGCTCCTTTTTTGATTCAGTTGGTCACATCTTTGAACTGATTTAAGCCTTATTTGACTTAATTTCTCCGTAAGTTTTTTGTTATCTTAGCTTGTTTTTTTGGTAGTTGTTGAGATTTTGCTCACTTTTCACAGATACCCTATGCTAATGAAACACAGTGTAACATAACAAAGAAAAAAATCAAGAAACATAAAAAATAAATCAATTTTTTTTTTGAAAATTCCTCTTCATTCTGAGAAGGATAAGCTGTTAAAAAATTTTCAAAAAACATTTTCAAACGTACAGTAGATATAAATTCCTCACATTTCTGACCCTTCATAGCATTTGCTGTGTGTTATGAACAGGGAACGGATTTATATGTGCTAAAAAACGCCAAATATGTACATAATATATAGGGCTGTCAATTTTATGTAAATACAAATAAGTGAATTTCTCAATAAATCTCATTTTTTATCAATTTCGCTAGCACAATTTTAATTAAAAGCATTTCAATGCATTTTGACGTAAAATTTCTATGACTGACTTATTTTTCTGATTTTTCTTCGCGAAAATTCAAATTTTGCTTAAAGTCATGAAAAGGGTCTCAAAAATACAAAAAAAAAAAAAAAAATTTTGGGTATTTGACCATGAATTTGAGTGCCAAAAAAGATATTTTGTTAAAAAAAACCCAAATTCGCTCTGATTGAAAGGAAAACAGGGAAAAATGCTATTTTTGAGCTTTTCATGCGATAGCATATGTGCAAAAAAAAATATATGTAAAAACATATAAATCCGTTCCCTGGTTATGATAGTCAAAAATAAATTTAAAAACTTTTTCGCTTAATTACTTGCATCACAAAAATTTTTAATTGGAATTTGTTCAGTCATTTTGTCCGTCCGCCTTTCGTTCACTTTCCAATGATGATGATGATGATAAACAAATTTTGCAACAAAATAAACAAATGTTGAACGAAATGAGAATTTGTGCAAGGAAATGCTTCACTTGCATTTGCCTCCTCCCACTTTCATTTTCTCTAATTATTAGGGCCGCGCTTTTTAGTGATTTAACTATTTAAATAATTAGTTTTTAGTTTCTAAAAAACCCCCCAAAAAGTGCTAAAAACTTTCAAATTTAGTGATGTAAAATGACAAAATTTATTCAAACAAGTAAAAAAATTAGGCCAAACAGTTTTGAGCTAAATAATTTTTAAAATCACAAATTCTTGTCAAGAAATAAATAAATAAATTTTGGAGATGGATTTTTGAGAAAATTTTCATTTGTTAGAGGTACATTTTTGAAGAGTTTCGAGCCGCTTCTTAGGGGTGTATTTTTTGGAAATTGTTAGGTCGATTCTTCGGGGTGTATTTTTCGTTTTTATTGAATTTTTCGTATCAAATTTTTATTCACAAGTAAAAATAGTTGAAAATAGTTTTTTTCAAAAATTTAATAGTTTTTTAGTTGCTAAAAATAAAAAACTAGAAAATATTTGTTAATAACTCGAAAACTAGATCTTAACATCCCCACTAAAAAAACATGGTTTTCGTGCTTTTCAGGCTATAGGGAGCTCAGGAAAAAAATAGTGAAAAAACTATTACATACTAAAATTCACTATTTTGGCGTTTTGTCACTATTTTTTCACTATTTGTACATTTTTTGAAAATTTCTCAATAATGAAATAAAACCAAAAATACACCCTTAAGAATCGACTTAAAAATTTAAAATAAATCCCTAAGAATTGGAAAATTTTCTTAAAACCCCAAATTTTTTTTTACAAAATTTTGATTTAAAAAATGTCAATATTTGCTATGAAAATATTAGAAAGAAAAATTTTTGCATTATGCCATATAGTCAAAAAAAAAAATCAAATATTTTCTTAAAAATATTTAATAATTTTCATCATAATTTTATGTCCATTTATTTTATTTTATTTTTTACCATAAATATTTATTTATAGGATTTAGTTAATTAAATTATGAAACGCATAACGTATTTTTTGAAAAATCATTTTTTTACTTCTACTTTTCGTTAAAATTAAAAATATATTAACAGAAGAAATTTTTTGTAATTTAAAATTGCTTAAAAATTTTATATTTACATCGATTTTTTTCATTGAAAACAGGCATAGATTTTTCAAATTTTCGCACATATTTTACCTTTTTTTACCCTTATTTAGTGCGTTAAATTAGTATTTTTCGCCACTAAAAATCCACGCCATCCAAGTCTTCTCTACTGTTGAATGAGCATGGCATTTTATATTACGCAAGAAAACAAATTTAGAAATTTCATTCTTTTCGATGCCAATCATAAATTTTGATCGGCTGCCCGCCGCAATGCGTCCACAGCGTCGTCGTCTCCGGCCACCCAACTCTTTCAATTGGTCCTTTTGTCTCTGTATGGCATTTTGCTTCTCGCACAACTCATTTATTTGGTAAAATCAGTTGGAAAATAAAAATTAATTTAATTATTTTGAAAATTACAGCTGTTCTTTAAGCAAAAACTTCCAGAGGGCTTCCTCTTTTTGGTTGCTTTTTTGTACATCATAATCATTCTTTGTATTCGCGAAGTTTACAAAGGCATTTTTTCAATTATCAATAGAGCTGGCAATTTAAGTCACAAAATATCTCCAAAAAGCCGACTAAAAAGTCATAAAAATCCCAAACGGCATAAAATCCCAAAATGTAGAAAAAAGTCAAAAAATCACAAAAAATGCATATTAGAAGCTTCAAACAACTTTTTAAGTCATTTTAAGGCCATTTAGAATCAGCAAAAAAAAACAAATTAACTTAAATTGCCAGCCCAAATTATCACATTCAATTAACGCAATGGAGAAGTTAATGACTTTTTATTTGTCGATGCCAATTTTAAGGTTCGCATGACCAAAAATGGCACTTCCATGGCATTTGTGGCCTCGTTATGTTGTTAATGTTTTTGTGCGCATGGTCCGTTTTATGGAAAAAAAAAAAAATTATTTTCGTGCTGAGACGAAATGCGAAAAGTGCAAAGTGATCAAATTAAAGCAAAATAATTATTGTAAATAAATTTCAAAAATATTAATAATTTATTATTATTAATATTAGGTACTTAATTAATGCGTTTATTTTATAATTTTTAATTCGCAATAAAACATACACTTTTGTTTTCTTATTTTTTTACTAAAATATTTAATGAGATTAATGTTTTTTAGATTTGAATATTGTTTATGTTTGAAATAATATATATATTAAGAAATAATATATATATATATATATTAAATTTATTTACAATAATAACTTTGCTTTTAATTTTTAAATAATTATTTTGCTTTTAATTTTTTAAATAATAATTTTGCTTTAATTTGATCACTTTGCACTTTTTCGTGCTTCACCCAACCTTGCACTTTTCGTGCTTCGTCATACATAGCAGCATTATTTCTTTAGGTATTATGGAAATTTTAAGCGCGAACCTGCATTTTCGGCAATTTGGGCGGGAATTATGTGCGAATTTTTTGCATACATTGCGTTAAACAAAATGTGAGATAAAAACTTGAATTACTTGCGAAAATAATATTTTTTTAATATAATTAAATAATTTTTTTACTTTTTCTTCAGTTTATCCGTTGCTGAAGAGCATCAAATTGAGGAATTGGTGAATGAGACAAACAAATCCGTGCTCGATGTGAACGATCAAATCTGAAACCAATTTAGGGAAGTGCTCGGCGGAAGAATGCTTATTTATTATACTTAATTTGTCTGTCCGAATGTCGATTTTTAAATGGGTTTATTCAAAAAAGACATTTAAAATTTTTTATTAAGTCTTTTTAGGGAGCAAAACACGTTAAACCTAACCAAAAAATTTAATTTGGGTCATTTAATGGAGTGTTTTCGAGATTTATTGCATTTTTAATGGAATTTTTAGGAAAAAAACGCCAAAGAAGGCATCAAAATGGCAAAATGCCAAAAAAGGCTAATTTTTAATTGCATCACCGCCCGAAGAAAAAAAAATTGTGCCACAATTGGTGGAAATCAGCAGCATTCGTCGGTTCATTTGAGGCAGCACCGAGGTCCAAAAAATCAAGAACCTAGACTTTTAATAATAAAAAAAATTCTTTATTCGCTTAAAAATAGTTAAAACATTTTTTGAGTATTTCTTAACGATTTTTTTAATTCGAAAAACCTTGTCTATTCTAACTGCTTTCCTGGTTTTGAGTCAATTTAAAAAGTAAATTGAGTTTTTAAGCTCCGGCGGTGCCGATAGATGCCGCTGAGAAATATTCAGATTTAGTCAAAAAAGGCAAAATTTTGCGTGTGCATATTTTTTAAGAAAATTTGGGGTTTTAGGCGTCGGCCCGGGTGGATAAATTCTAATTTTGGCATAATCTATTAAAAGATTTACATTTACACCATAATTTTTCAAAATCTGGATTTTAAATATTTCAAAACAAACCCTTTTAGGTATTAAAATTTTTGTTTTTAATGATTTTCATTTATTCAATGCAGCACATTTAAAAATCTTCATCATAAAAATTGTTACTCTCAATTAATTTTTTCATTGCGTCTTTGGCTGTTTCAAATTTTTATTCATTTATTTTTATAATTACATTTTCACAAAACATTTAAAAGATTTAAATACATAATTAAAATTTTATCTATTTCTATATAATATTTACATATGAAAAATTATTGTTAAAGTTTTACTTCTCTATAATCATGCTCAATTGTGTGATTTCTTTTACAACTTTGTCCAGATTTCTTTGAATTTTAATATGAAGTTTTGAATTATTTTAGGCTGGTTTATATAAAAAATTATATTAAGTTATGATTTAAATTTTCATGTTGTTAATTTAATCATCAATTTGTTTTATATCTATATTAATGTTTTTGCATTCAATATTATTTGAATTATTAAATAACTTTTCGATATTATATTCCGACTTATGATTTTGCAAATTATAATATTTTTCAAAAAACAATAAAACATATATCCGTAGTAATTTTAAAATGCCTTTATTTTACCATTTTTAAATTTGGGTTTTTATTGGAGCTAGCCTTACATAATTATCCACATTTTTTACAATGTCTATAATCAATTATATTGTGCAAAAATTTTACAATATTCTTATTATATTTATAAATTTGCAAAAATATTCAATAAAAGAAATGTTACTTCTTTAAAATATAATTGTTACTGGTTATAACATTGTTTAATGAAAGAAACAAATTTGAATTTATCTCTCATATTTTTTCAGAAAATCGCAAAAAATGAATTTCTTTATTTTCTTAAATAATTTAATTGTTATTATTATTACTATTTTGGTGACCATCATTAATGTACATGGTAATAACTACAAAAATGGAGACAATTCGACTCAAAGTAATGCTAATGACAACATTAAAAGTTACGATGATGACCTTGGCGATGAATTTTGGAATAATTTGCCAAAAATCACTGATTTACCAAAATTAGACGGAGTTGAATTTGTTGGAAATCATATTAAATGCACAGATGAATCGGAAAATGACTCCGATGAAAGTAAGCATTTAAAAAATAATTATGCTAGGTATAGTTCTAAAGCGCTTCTTAAACACATGCGCAATCAGCCAATGGCTTCTAAACAAGAAATGTGTAACACATCAAAATTCATAATATGGCTCAAACTCAACTAAATTAATATATTTCATGGTAGCATCCAATATCTATAAGTGTTGTCTATCAGAATAATGCAGACAATACTTAAAGTTATTGAATGCTAGCATGAAATATTTGATTGAATTTAAGCCAAGTTAAGAATTTATTTGTCTTACATTTTTTGTTTTCGTGACCCTTGGCGGAATTTAAGAAAAAGCGCCAGCATGTTTTTTAATCATTTGTTTAGAGCTTCCGAATGAAACAAAAAAGCAAAATTTGGGTGCCGTTGAACAAAGCTTTGAAAATTGCTCAAAAGGTTGCCAAAGATTTTAAAATTTATGAAACCAAACCAAACACAATTTTAAGGTAACGGCAAAAGCATTGGACCAAATCTCAGTGGAAAAAAAGAAAAATTAAAACGAAAATATGACGAATTGAGAAAAACGTTTTCTGAAATTGAAACTGCATTTCTAATGGACATAACGCCAGCAGCAGCGAAAAAAATGAAGAATTCAATTTAAATCGATTAATTGTTGGTCTTTCTTTCTTTTTGCGCGACTTTATCGAGCTCCCGAAAATGCGTCACTGGTGAAGGGTCAGTGAAAATTTTAATGTCATAAATTTGGACTCTCGACTTTTTGCTCAAATCAGGGTCTGGCATTCGGAATTCAGTCGATGTTTTGTAGAATTTTAATTTTAGCATACAATGCTTATGCTGCAGAACTTTATTTTAAAATATTGTTTGTCGTTGACGCATTTTCTACCGACGCATTTTCCGGTCACGCTTTATCGCTCTTTTTTTATGTCTAATGTAACTCTTTTTGGCTGCGCAAAATTTTCAGGTAATTTTTGTCCCGGCTTTAAAATATTTTTGCTTTTTTGTAACGCTAATATAGTATGTTAAATGCTTTCGAATGATACCAAGATTTTGTTGGAGTTGTTTGACAAAGAAAAAAAGTTATATGCCAAAAACTAGGCTGGGGCGAACTCAGCGAGTCCGGTAAATTCCCTCTCAAATAATCTGGTATGGAAAAAAGCCAAATCTATTTTTCTAACTGGCACTGCCTAACCGCAGGTCTCTTTTTTAAGTTTCAAATTTCTGATATAAAGTATTATCTATGCCTTAAGGCCATGGCATGAAAAAAAATCTAATACCTAAATCCTCAGCATGAAATTTTTCGCAAAATGCAATATTTCAAAAATTGTTCCAATCTTATGAATAACTTGGATTTAAATTTTTGCTTTAATTTATTTTTACTTCAAAATAAAATAAAATTTTATTTTTTTTCTACACATAATTTGATGGGAATTTTTTTGTTGATTATATATTTAATAAAATTTTTTCGGTATTTGGTCGTATACTCTTATAGTAATAGTAAAAGACAGATATTTATTTGCTGCTTATTGTATATATGCATTTCATCGAGGAATTTTTAATTCAAATTTAGCTGAATTGCATATGTTTAACAAAATTTATTTTCATATAATATAGCCAAAACAAGCCTTATTTCTTCTTAATTTAGGAAATTTTGATGCTTAATTATTATTTATGCTTAAAAATCTGGCCATATTTATTATAAAGTAAAAAAATTTTTAAGCCTCTTGTACTTTGGCTTTAATTATATTTAGCAATTCATCTGCCGATTAATAAGGTTTATATATATTACCTTCTTTTTTATTGATATTCAATATAACTTTTATCCAATTACTGACATGCAAATTTGTAAAAAAACTTAAAGAATTAATTTAAAAGAAAAAGGTAGAATAAAATTGATAAATTTTTGCATTTGTGTCGCAAAGAAATAAATTGAGTTTTATTGTTTTTTTTTTTGAAAAATCAGTTTTGGTCCGGCAATGATGATAACAATGCTGAGAATTTTTTGAAAAAATTAATAATCAATTTGATTTAAATTTATAACGATGAAGAAAAAAAACTAATCACAACAATAGACACCTAAATTTTTATGCGTGTATCAGAAGCAAAGGCAAATTTGATACCAAAGAAAATTTAAAAATATTTAAACACTGTTTTTGATCCGGTTAAAAATGCCGAAAAAGTACAAAATGGTGGGCACCCCTAACTTTTAAAAACGGTCAAATAAATAATAAAAATACATATATTGAAATATATTAAGATTTGCTAAAAATATTGAGGATTAAAGGATTATTTATTACAATAATATATTTCTATTTAATTTAAAACGCAAAAGACAAATGAATAAAAATAAATAATTGGAATTATTTAAACAATAAATAAAATAGTATAAAAATTATCAATTCGTAATTAGGGATATTTTTAAATAAATGTTGTTATCACAATGCCAAAACTCAATTGAAAATCAAAGGCATTAAAAATCAATAAATAATGAATGAATTAATATTTAATGAATTTGTAATTAAAGGTTAACATTAAAAAAACTTTTTTGATAATTTTGTTCAATTCATTGAAGAACATTATAAATATTTTTTGGAGAAAATGTTTTAAAGTGAATATCATTAAAATAACATAAATGTTAAATTATACCTATCATTCAGGAATAACATTGAAAATAAATCATTTGATACAATTATAAATTTATAAATAATATAGTTAATAAATAATCAATGCACAAAAAGGAGACAAAATTTTTGTATTATGATAATATAAAACAAAAAAATGTAGAAATCTAAATATATAATTAGATTAGAATTATCGTAATCAAATTAATTAATATTTAGGAAATTTAAAATATGAATTTTCTAAAAAAATATATATATAGATAAACCAAATAATAATTTATTTGAGTTACATATGAAATAACACTAAAAATTTTTCATTGTAAAATGATACAATTATAAATTTAGATAATATATTTTACAAAATAATTAGATTGATGAAAAAAATTAAGGCAATAAAAGCGAAAACGTCGACTTTTATGAGAATTTCATTCATTCAATTTCATTAAACGAATAAATGAATCAAGTGATAAATTATAAAAATTAAAGTAATTCAGAAATAAATAAAAACAAAAAAAACAAAGAATTAAGATAAATTAAATGTAAAAATGTAATTAATTTAAATAATTGTTAAATTTGTGATTAACTAATTAAAACAATTGTAAATCCTTTTACAGAAAAACAATTATTTCTAATATGAGATTTTGTCTTTAATCAAAAATAAATTTAAACGCTAAACTCAGTCATTTTGAATTGTCAAGGGGATGAAGAAAAGTAAATTAAAAATTAAAGTTTAAACAAAAAAAAATCAAAAATTTAGACTAATGAAAAACATATAAAATCTAACTTTTTGATATTCATATAATCCCATTATCAAAATAATTTTTTTTATTCTGTTTGAAAAATGATTAACATATATTCCATTTTTTATAATACTCAAAAACATTAAAATAAATAAATATACCCAAAAAAGCTGCATAGAAAAACGGATAAAAATTTCGAAATCACGTCATATGAATAAAATGTAAGCAGTTTAATGAAAAAAATCAATATTAAAAAGATACAAAACCTGATAATAGCAATAAAAAAATAAGAAATATATTTTATAAATTGGACCATAAATACCAATAAAAATTATTATTTATATACAAAAAAAATGAATTGCAAAAAAATCATAGATAAAAATCCCGAATGGGAGTTTTTCTCGATTAATCAGAAAAAAATACAACCGGAATACCAAATAAAAATCAGCTAATTTACTTAAAAAAATTTAATTTAAATATTTATCATAAAACATATTTCAATCTAAAAAATAAAATAAATATTATTTCAATTTATTTTCTAAAAGCAAATCAGTTATTTCCGCAAAATACCTAACTAAATTTTTTTAAATCTAAAATTATTATAATCTCCTTGCCTTAATTTAAATTGAAAATGATTTTTCGCAAGAATAATAAAAACTAAATTATAAATTTATATAAAAAGCGGTGATGATTTTCTCAACAAGGGAATTGCTCTTGATCAACCAACGAGAAAACAACCGGCACTAATTTTTCTTTAAAATATTTTTTAAACTAAATCATTTGCTTATTGAATGAAAAATTAATTTGAAACAATAAAAAAATTAATGACATCTTATTAAAATATAAGAGCAAGAAGTAATTAATAAACCTTAAAACAAAAATTTTAAATAAAACATAAAATATGTTAAGCTTTCGAAGTGACTTTCATTTATAAATAATGAGCAAATTTTAAAATTTAGCATAATAATTTAAAAGAAGTGAAAATAAAAGGGAAAATATGGCAGGGACATGCTCAAAGCCCCGGGAAATTAAAAGAGTGAATGAGGAGCAAGTGAAAAAATAATAATGATGATGCTAAATAAAAAATGTATTTAAATTAACATAAATATGAATAAGCATATAATCGACAATATCAAAAAGTAAAATTAATTTTTCAAGCATTTTTAAATTTAATTAATATATCGATTGGAAAAGGTTTTTCATTTAACGTATTTCGGGATGAAAATTCATTTAAAAATTTCAAAAATTTGCCCGACCCGATGGCCCCTAAAAAGCCAGCCGGGTATCTGCTCGACCCGTCCGAGATCTGATGAAAAGTGTTAAAAAGAAATATGTGAGCAACTAATTATATTTTTAATATTATTTAATTCCCTTCAACTTGTACAACAACAGAAAATAAGGTATTCATTTTATTTAAAATTGAAAGCATGTTTTTATATGGTGCAGTGACAAAGGACCCACAGACAAAGGACCCACGGACAAAGGACCCACAGACAAGGGACCCACAAAGACAAAGGACCCACAGTCAAAGGACCCATGGACAAAGGACCCACAAAGACAGAGGACCCTACAGACAAAGGACCCACAAAATAATAATTTAATTATAATTGTGAAAATAAAAAAGCTAATGATTAGGTTTATACATTGTATGGATTTATACAAATCTTTTCTGCACTTATTCTATAAAGAAAGGGGTTCATAATGCATTTCTACGTTAAAGTTTTTTGATTTGGTTAAGTTTTTAGTCAGGGCTCCCAATTGAAAATTTTAAAAATCAGCATTTGGCCGACAAAAAATGAGCATTACGGGCCAGGCCGTTTTGCGAAGCCGTTTTTACACAACGGAACGAAAGGCGTAATTTTTAAAAAATATAAAAATTTTTGAATTAAAATTTGTTAAATCAATTTTTTCTTAGCGAGAGCTCTGCCTCATTGCTGCTTTTCCATATTTTTTGGTCAAATCTTATCGGTATTTGGCCTTTTTGGAGCTGGCCTCAGCATCGTAGTCAAGAACAACTGTAATTTTTTGTTATATATTTTATTTTAATTTTTTAAATAATTATTATTATTTTTAAGGCCTAAAAATAAATAATCGATTTGAAATCAGAGCCCAGATGAAATATTTTAATGTTTCATTTGGGATCCAAAAACTCCTTTTTTAATATTTACAAAGTATGCTCATATCAATCGACAAAAATTTGTGAATAAAAATTTTAAAGAAAATTTCAAAACATAACTTAGTCCAAAATGATTAATTGTTTGAAATAATTGAAGTAAATCGATTTGAAATTTTTCATTATTATTTTTTAATTGGTTCAACTTGTCCATGATTTACCACTACGGGCCAGGTTTTCGGTTATGCCCTGTTTTAGACCCCGGTTTTCGGTTATTTCTGCGGTTAATGAAAAAAAAAAAGTTGAAATATAAATTTTAAACCAATTTTTTTTGTCAAAAACTGAAAAATAGATGACATAAAAATAAAAATATCATTTTAATATATTTTTCTTTGGTGTATAATTAGTCACAGACATTTCTCTCACAGCTTATTTTTAATTAAATTCAATTTTGTGGGTCCTTTGTCTGTGGGTCCTCTGTCTTTGTGGGACCTTTGTCCGTGGGTCCTTTGACTGTGGGTCCTTTGTCTTTGTGGGTCCCTTGTCTGTGGGTCCTTTGCCCGTGGGTCCTTTGTCTGTGGGTCCTTTGAGAGGACACCTTTTTATATCAAGTATAAATAATATATAATAATAAAATAAAAATCCGACCAAAATTTTGAAAAGCAGCAATGAATGAAACCAAAATCATAGCTGGAGAATCAAAATGAAAAAAAGAAAAACTATTAAAATAAGAGAATAAATTTAGATTTTTATAAAATGCTAATATAGTAATTAATTAATTAATTTTTTACATTAAAAAATTTCAAAATTCTTATGAAAAAATGAATAATTTAAAAATTCGAATTCTAATAAAATTTGATTAAAATAAATAATTATTCTATAGGTCCATTTTTTTTTTATTCATTTGCATCACTTACAAATTAGTGTTGGTTAAAAAAAGAATGCGGATCATCTTCGTTTGCCGCATCTCGAACATAATAAATAAAGGACATCAAAAATATTTATGAAAATAGGAAAAAATATTTTCGATATTTTATTTTTTGAAAAATAATTTGATTTTTTAATTTGTACCTAATAATGAATGTGAAAGTTTTACTCCTTCGATTTGATTGTCAATATTTAAAAGGTTGACAGAAATAAATGTACGGCAAAATGGTGACCCAAAAAGTGGGAGAGAGGAGAATAGCAGATGGGCAATATTTGATTGACATGAGATTTTGAATTTGCTCACCACCTTTTTTATCTTTCTAGTTATATGATTCTTTTTTGACATTTTTGCCTTTTTTGAATTCTTTGGGTTATTTTTAGTGGAGGGTGCCTAGGCTTAAAAGTTAGTCTCGGTTTTTTTTTGTTCGAATCCGGGTTCGGGTTTCGGAATTTAGCCAAAAAGGGTGTCATAACCGTGTTCAGCGACCTCGAAAACCCCTAGAAATATGTTTTCCTTGTCATTTATGAATTTCGAATTTTTGTTCGAATTCGGGTTCGGGATTCGGAATTTTGAAAAATAAATGGCATATTCGTAATCAGCGCCCCAAATTACCCTAGAAAAGACTTTTTATTTGAAAAAAAGAACCACGCTAATTTCTCAACATCTGAGAAAATGCTACGGCTTTGTTTTGATGAGAAAAGCAAAGAAACATATTTTTTGGCAGGGAAACTCTTAGCTTTAACACCACTTTTTGTTCGTAGAAATCTCTATTTGGACTTTTCTCCCCTATAATACAGAAGAGCGTCCATATTTGTCGTTTTTTGGCGCTCACCATAAACAAAAAAATTGAATAAATTCCTACTTTTTTATTTTCTAGAAAAAGTTTGATTAAATTTTTCAGCATTAATTTATAATAATAATAAAAAAATTTTAAATTATTTTGGCCTTTGAAAATCCAAAAATGACTAAAGCTGTTGAGTAGAAATTTTGAAACCAATAATTTTTTTAGCATAAAAAGGCATTCATTATGAAAATTAGAAAGCAAAATAAAAATCCAAATTTATTTAATTTATTTTTTTTCAAACGAATCAGATTTTGAGGCTCCCAAGTCTGAATTCAGTTATGCGTGATTCTCAAGCAGATACATAAAGAAATATACCAAAATTTTTTGGAATCACCTTTCATTTGGTTTAGAATTTTAAAACTTAAGCTATTAAAATATTTTTAAAAAATTACCATATTTTATATTTTTCAAAATTTCCGACGTTTTTGGGGTCGGAATTCCGATTTCCGAAAATTTTTGTGACCTCGGAATGATTAGCCTTACAAAAAACAAAAAGATTTTCTAGCATATAAAAAATTTATGAAGAAAAAATGCAAAAAAAAAATTGATTTTTTTTTTGCAATTTTCATGTATAACTTTTTTTAGTAATGTCTAATCGCGAAGCAATAGCTTAGAAACAGCATCAAACATGTTAAGCTTTCGAAGGATATCAACAATGTTGGATTTGGTTGGCAAAGAAAATTTCTAACCTTTTACAAATGAGATTGGGAGAAAATTATTCGTCGAATTGATTATTTGATTGATTTGGGTGGTAGGGGGGTAAGGTAAATGCACGGCAAATGTCATCATTTTGCAAAATATTCTCCTCTTTGGTGTTCCTCTTCTGTTGTGGCACTGCCATTGCACTATGGGTCAACTCCACTGTGCAGAGAAAAGCCTAGTACAGTCAGTCACAAAAGTATTGCATCAAAAAAAATTTTTTCGGAAAAATCGGTTTTCTCAAAAATGAATGGTGGCAAAAAGCTCTTTTTTACGCCAAAAGAAACGTCTATTAGGGCACTAATATATACCCAAAAACTGATCCGATAACTCCCTTCTTTATCTAAAAAATTGGTCATGACCCAAACAGCCCCCCTTTTTGGTGTAACAAAAGTAATGCATCAAAATGTCTAATCACCAAAAACTTATTTCCAAGTTGGCAGAAAAATCTGAGAAAATTCCTGATAGGCGAACTTTTGATGCTGATCAAAAAAGTCTTTTGGACCAACTTGATCAGATCACTCCTTCATGGTGACCTAAAAAGCCAAAAATGGCTTGAAATCGGGGAAATTTTCTATCAAAATTGACTACCATAAAAAGATCAGTTTTCTACCAGTTTCCCTTGAAATACGGTAGAAATCAGTTATTTTTGAATTGTCCAATTTTCACGCTCTCTTTCTCCACGGATATTAGTCGTAGACTCACCATCCAAAAGGCAAATCGGTAGCGAATTTTGTCCTCTTTCTGATAGGACTCAAATTTTCCAGAAAAATTTTCCTAACCCCCTAGGAATTTTTTTCGAAAATTTTCCCGATTTCAAGCCATTTTTGGCTTTTCAGATCACCATGAAGGAGTGATCTGATCAAGTTGGTCCAAAAGGTTTTTTTTCTTATATAATGCACGAAAATCGTTTAGCCTTGGATATCGAGTATTGCGCTAAAAAACCGCCGCACACTCGACTACGGCGGCCAGTAGGTGGGGCGAGACTACGGGCTACGGAAGAAGTCCGCGCGTGATCCGCAGGCGGTTGACTGATTGGCGGGGGCCCTTCGGGCCCCCGCAGTCAACCGCCTGTGGCGCTCGTCAGACTTTTTCCTCCGCCCTCCGTCTCGCCCCACTACTTGCTCCGTCTTCGCATGCTCCCTTTTGCGAAGTTCAAATTTTTTAAGGAATGATTGAGAATGACAGTGAAGACTTTCGTGTCGTCGTGTGTCCGGACAATGTCAGAAGTGCCGATGTTCTACTTCCGATCATCCAAAAACACGTTGCAGTTGGTACTGAAATACACACTGACATGTGGAGGGCTTATTCTCGATTAAATGAGCATGGATTTCTCCACAAAATTGTCAACCACTCGGACCCCGAACACCGTTTCATTGGTTTTTGAAAGTCAAAGTAAAATTTGCTAAATTTTAAAGTTTAGCCGAGGATGGGACGCACACACAACGTATTGAGGCTCAATGGCGTCCTGCAAAGGATTGGTTCCGCGAACGGCGCGTCCCAGGTTTCCGGTTTGCTGACACGTTGGTAGAGTATCAATGGCGCAGAGAGGTCAAAAAGAATGGTTTTGACGCGTTTGACCAATTATTGTCGGCTGTTAAGAGATATTACACTCAAAAATGACGTTTTTTTGAAAAATTTCAAATGTTGATAAAAAAATTTTTCTCTATATGTCGTCACTTTTTCATACATTTTCGTGAATAATATTCAATATCAAGCAGTTTTATAACAAATTCATGTCATTTTTCCGGGTGGGCTGAGTCCAAGTCTAGCCGTCATTTCTCTTTTTCTTTGTAATTTCTCTCACTTTGGCGTACTATCTCTTCATTTTTTTTAATAGAAAAAACAACATTTACTTCGCTCTATAGAATTTTTTCCGTAGTGCCATTGGCTCTGTTCCACAGTTTACGCGTCCATTGATTGACCACACTCAATTTTTTAGGTCATAACTTTTTTTTTTCTTATGTATTTGGTCAATCCAAACATTCTTGGTGTCATTCGAAAACTTCAACTCTAAAGAAGTTTTTCTATTGCAAAATTTTGGGGATAAAGGAAAGGCAACAGACAACAAATTATTTTTGATTATACGCGAAAAATGATGAATTTTGAGTCTTCTCATTGCAATTTTTTTCGTAATGCAAGTATTTGCTATTTTCTTATATTTACAAATTCCATAATCTTTAAGCTTTCGAATGATACCAAGAATGTTTCCATAGCATTCCCTTTTTCTGCTCGCCCTCCCATTGGCAACCATTTACGGCGAAAAGATTAAAAAATTGTTTGGGTAAAATGTGATTTTTGTGTTTCTTCTTTCAACAAAAAGTAAGAATTTTGAATTTTAACTTTTTGTTCGAATTAGGGTCCGGGATTCGAAATTGGTCAAAATGAGTGTTGGATTCGGGTTCTTCGACCCCGAAAACCCTTTTTAGAACAAAAAAATTTTTCTTCCAAAAAGGGGGCCCACCATTTATAGTATTACCCAAACATTTATTCATCAATTCCCTTTCATGACCAGGGCTGCAAAAAATATGCACGAAAACTGGTCAAAATATGCACATAAATATGCAAATAAAATCGTGAAATATGCACAAAAAAACTTGAAAATTAGGGGTGTAAATTAATTAAAAATTTTATTCCTCATAAATTTCATCGATTGTTTTTGCAATTGCAAATCAAAATTTCTCAAGATTTTCGGTAGCGAAGCTCACTGTTGACCAATTCGCGCACCCATTCAGATTTGGATTTAATTTTAGGCATAATCAAAATTTTTTTTGCTAAGGGATATTCAAACGAAAAATATTTGACAAAAATGGCAAAATATGCAGAAAAAGCCAAAATATGCGGTACTAATGCACTTTACCCGACATAAACTTTTTTTTTGTCTAAATTCATGTAAAATAGCTTCCAGCAGGGGTTTTCAAATTAAAAAAGACAGAGTCAAAGTCTCCAAACTGTTTGTTCTTCGACTTCTATTCGCCGTTGTAAAATCGATTTTGAAAAATTTTCGATGTTCGACAAAAAGTTCGGGGTACGGTGTACGGAATTAGTTAAAATGAACGCCAGATTCTTAACCAGCGATGCTGAAAACCCCCGGAAGCTATTTTACATGAATTTAGACAATAAAAAAAATTATGTCGGGTAAAGTGCATTAGTACCAAATATGCAAATAAAAGTTCCGATTTTTATACGCAAACACAAAAAAGAAAGTGTTTTTCCTACTATTTAGAGCATGGAGAAGCCAGGAAAAAATATTCATTTCCATATTTTTGACAGCCCTTTTCATGACTATAAAAATTTTTGTTTTCCGCTTTATTTCTCATTATATAAAATAAAGTTTCCAACGCAATTAAATTTCTGCTCTTTGTTGTGTGATATCATCCGGAACTCGGCCAAATTGTGCTAATTGCCAAAAAATGAACCGATGGTAGGGCATTTTTGAAAAGTCACAAATCCGTCATTTATTTAACTAAAACTATTCACTTTTTCAGTTGGATTTGCAACGACATTTGGATGGACATTTTCCCTCATTTTGATCGTCCTCATCTCGGCCTCAAATTGGCACTGATTTCGCCACGTTTCAATTCGCTGGTGGACGCGCATTTTGATGGCAAAAGCGAATTGACGATTTGGAGAGACATCGAAATTACCAAGGGCATTGGAGCAAAACCGATACTATCTGTGCAAATGGAGGACAAATATTTGGATTTTCCGTTACCGGACCGTCCGCTGCCCAACAAAATTCATTTTCATTTCCTTCAGATTGAGTAATTAAAATTTAAAAAAAAAATCGCTGAAAAATTTTTCAAAGAATTTTTTTCTTGAAATTTTCTTACTAAGAAATTTCCTAAGAATTCTTTTGTGTAAAATTTCTAGGTTTGAAAATTCAAATAAAAATTTTCGGGTGGGAAACGACGGGGGGGGGGGGGGAAATGAAGTGCGCCCATAAAATTCATTCCATTTTCAGGTACATTGATCACTCCGTCATCGCTTTTCTTCGTTCAAATCGCCAAATTTTCGACAAAAAAGGCACCTTTTTACAGCTGTGGATTCCTTGTTCGAACCCCACGGATGATGAGCAGCAGCAGCCGATTTGGAACATTGTTGTTCGTGAAATATGGCCAATTTTTGCGCCAAACATTCGTCACTTGGGCTTTACCGATGGTCATGATTTGGACAAATTGCGTCATCTCATTTCACCGACAATTCTCACTGATCTCAACCAACTGAATTCAATCGGTTCATTTGATCTGTTGCCCGAGGCAATTGGTGATGATTTTGATGGGCCAAACTCAACAATTTCTGCTGCTCAAGCATTGTCCAAATGGTTGCACCCCCGAGAAAAGATGGGCAGCCCAAGCGATTGCGTTGTTGCAAAAAATTGAATGAACAGTGGATCCTCGAATGGATCAACAATTTCAAGGAGGTCTTGTAGTCCGGGGGGGGGGGGGGAGCAGGACAAAACGTCGTCGCCGAAATGTCGCCGCAATTTTTTTTTAAATTTTAGAATAAAATAAAGAAAAATTATCAAAAATTTAGAGTTACCTAGCCTAAATCAAAAAATTATAGAAAAATTCGAAAAAGTTTATTAAGAAAAATGCAATGTAAAAATATTTCTGTTTTTTGTTATTTTTTTCTGGAAGTTCAGAAAAATTTAGTTTTTATTAACACTTAGGTTTTCAAAAAAGCTAAAATAAATGGAATTTTCTTGAAATTTAAGTTTTTTGTTATTTTTTGCGGCGACTGTTCCGGCGACGTTTTGAGGTGTACCCGGTCAGGGAATGGCATTTCAATGTTTCTATAATTTTCGGAAATCGAAATTCCGACCCCAAAAACGCCGGAAACCGGAATTCCGTGCTGCCCTCCATCCCTGGCTGGTGTGGTCCCACATTTTTGGCAAATGACTGATCTTTGTTTTCCAATCAAATTGTTTAGCAATTTCTCCGTGCCACCATTTCTTCCATCAGCTACCAAATTCATTTTTCTGTTCATCCGCCGTCAATGCCAATGGTGCAGCCATTTGAATTTGTGGTGAACGAATGGACAAATGAAAAACTGACACTGACCAAAGCAAAGGAAAATGTGTGGGACAACAACTGTTGGATAATGAAGCGATGCAAAATTATTGAGGAGACCGAGGCGGCGGTTCAGCAGCAGAAGAACGATGCAAATTGGGACAATTTTAACATTGTGTACTTTTGGCTTTCTAGTGTCACTAATAGCATCGGGTAAAAAAGGGATTGGATTTGATTTGGTTCCGAATTTGAATTTTTGCGCTTAATTTAGTCCATTGTCTCCGCCACCAACAGCAGAAGACGACGAAGCGGGACAAAGCAGCGAAAAAAAGGGACAAAGCAGCGAAAAAAAGGGACAAGGCAGCGAAAAAGTGGGACAAAGCAGCGAAAAAGATGGACAAAGCAGCGAAAAAGAGGGACAAAGCAGCGAAAAAGAGGGACCAAGCAGCAAAAAGGAGGGACAAAGCAGCGAAAAAGAGGGACAAAGCAGCGAAAAAGAGGGACAAAGCAGCGAAAAAAAGGGACAAGGCAGCGAAAAAGTGGGACAAAGCAGCGAAAAAGATGGACAAAGCAGCGAAAAAGAGGGACAAAGCAGCGAAAAAGAGGGACCAAGCAGCAAAAAGGAGGGACAAAGCAGCGAAAAAGAGGGACAAAGCAGCGAAAAAGAGGGACAAAGCAGCGAAAAAGAGGGACAAAGCAGCGAAAAAGAGGGACAAGGCAGCGAAAAAGTGGGACAAAGCAGCGAAAAAGATGGACAAAGCAGCGAAAAAGAGGGACAAAGCAGCGAAAAAGAGGGACAAAGCAGTGAAAAAGAGGGACCAAGCAGCAAAAAGGAGGGACAAAGCAGCGTAAACGAGGGACAAAGCAGCGAAAAGGAGGGACAAAGCAGCGAAAAAGAGGGACAAAGCAGCGAAAAAGAGGGACAAAGCAGCGAAAAAGAGGGACAAGGCAGCGAAAAAGTGGGACAAAGCAGCGAAAAAGAGGGACAAAGCAGCGAAAAAGAGGGACAAAGCAGCGAAAAAGAGGGACAAGGCAGCGAAAAAGTGGGACAAAGCAGCGAAAAAGATGGACAAAGCAGCGAAAAAGAGGGACAAAGCAGCGAAAAAGAGGGACAAAGCAGTGAAAAAGAGGGACCAAGCAGCAAAAAGGAGGGACAAAGCAGCGTAAACGAGGGACAAAGCAGCGAAAAGGAGGGACAAAGCAGCGAAAAAGAGGGACAAAGCAGCGAAAAAGAGGGACAAAGCAGCGAAAAAGAGGGACAAAGCAGCGAAAAAGAGGGACCAAGCAGCAAAAAGGAGGGACAAAGCAGCGAAAAAGAGGGACAAAGCAGCGAAAAAGAGGGACAAAGCAGCGAAAAAAAGGGACAAGGCAGCGAAAAAGTGGGACAAAGCAGCGAAAAAGATGGACAAAGCAGCGAAAAAGAGGGACAAAGCAGCGAAAAAGAGGGACCAAGCAGCAAAAAGGAGGGACAAAGCAGCGAAAAAGAGGGACAAAGCAGCGAAAAAGAGGGACAAAGCAGCGAAAAAGAGGGACAAAGCAGCGAAAAAGAGGGACAAGGCAGCGAAAAAGTGGGACAAAGCAGCGAAAAAGATGGACAAAGCAGCGAAAAAGAGGGACAAAGCAGCGAAAAAGAGGGACAAAGCAGTGAAAAAGAGGGACCAAGCAGCAAAAAGGAGGGACAAAGCAGCGTAAACGAGGGACAAAGCAGCGAAAAGGAGGGACAAAGCAGCGAAAAAGAGGGACAAAGCAGCGAAAAAGAGGGACAAAGCAGCGAAAAAGAGGGACAAGGCAGCGAAAAAGTGGGACAAAGCAGCGAAAAAGAGGGACAAAGCAGCGAAAAAGAGGGACAAAGCAGCGAAAAAGAGGGACAAGGCAGCGAAAAAGTGGGACAAAGCAGCGAAAAAGATGGACAAAGCAGCGAAAAAGAGGGACAAAGCAGCGAAAAAGAGGGACAAAGCAGCGAAAAAGAGGGACAAAGCAGCGAAAAAGAGGGACAAAGCAGCGAAAAAAGGGACAAGGCAGCGAAAAAGTGGGACAAAGCAGCGAAAAAGATGGACCAAAGCAGCGAAAAAAGAGGGACAAAGCAGCGAAAAAGAGGGACCAAGCAGCAAAAAGGAGGGACAAAGCAGCGAAAAAGAGGGACAAAGCAGCGAAAAAGAGGGACAAAGCAGCGAAAAAGAGGGACAAAGCAGCGAAAAAGAGGGACAAGGCAGCGAAAAAGTGGGACAAAGCAGCGAAAAAGATGGACAAAGCAGCGAAAAAGAGGGACAAAGCAGCGAAAAAGAGGGACAAAGCAGTGAAAAAGAGGGACCAAGCAGCAAAAAGGAGGGACAAAGCAGCGTAAACGAGGGACAAAGCAGCGAAAAGGAGGGACAAAGCAGCGAAAAAGAGGGACAAAGCAGCGAAAAAGAGGGACAAAGCAGCGAAAAAGAGGGACAAGGCAGCGAAAAAGAGGGACAAAGCAGCGAAAAAGAGGGACAAAGCAGCGAAAAAGAGGGACAAAGCAGCGAAAGAAAGAGGGACAAGGCAGCGAAAAAGTGGGACAAAGCAGCGAAAAAGATGGACAAAGCAGCGAAAAAGAGGGACCAAAGCAGCGAAAAAAGAGGGACAAAGCAGTGAAAAGAGGGACCAAGCAGCAAAAGGAGGGACAAAGCAGCGTAAACGAGGGACAAAGCAGCGAAAAGGAGGGAGACAGCAGCGAAAAAGAGGGACAAAGCAGCGAAAAAAGAGGGACAAAGCAGCGAAAAAGAGGGACAAGGCAGCGAAAAAGTGGGACAAAGCAGCGAAAAAGAGGGACCAAGCAGCAAAAAGGAGGGACAAAGCAGCGAAAAAGAGGGACAAAGCAGCGAAAAAGAGGGACCAAGCAGCAAAAAGGAGGGACAAAGCAGCGTAACGAGGGACAAAGCAGCGAAAAGGAGGGACAACCAGCGAAAAGAGGGAGAGCAGCGAAAAAGAGGGACAAAGCAGCGAAAAACAGGGACAACGCAGCGAAAAAAAGAGGGACAAAGCAGCGAAAAAAGAGGGACAAGGCAGCGAAAAAGTGGGACAAAGCAGCGAAAAAGAGGGACAAAGCAGCGAAAAAGAGGGACCAAGCAGCAAAAAGGAGGGACAAAAGCAGCGAAAAAGAGGGACAAGCAGCGAAAAGGAGGACAAAGCAGCGTAAACGAGGGACAAAGCAGCGAAAAGGAGGGACAAAGCAGCGAAAAAGAGGGACAAAGCAGCGAAACACGAGGACAAGCAGCGAAAAGAGGGACAAGGCAGCGAAAAGTGGGACAAAGCAGCGAAAAAGAGGGACAAAGCAGCGAAAAGAGGGACAAAGCAGCGAAAAAGAGGGACAAGGCAGCGAAAAAGAGGGACCAAAGCAGCGAAAAAGAGGGACAAAGCAGCGAAAAAGAGGGACAAGGCAGCGAAAAAGAGGGACAAAGCAGCGAAAAGAGGGACAAAGCAGCGAAAAAGAGGGACTCGAAAAAGAGGGACCAAGCAGCAAAAAGGAGGGACAAAGCAGCGAAAAAGAGGGACAAAGCAGCGAAAAAGAGGGACCAAGCAGCAAAAAGGAGGGACAAAGCAGCGTAAACGAGGGACAAAGCAGCGAAAAGGAGGGACAAAGCAGCGAAAAAGAGGGACAAAGCAGCGAAAAAGAGGGACAAAGCAGCGAAAAAGAGGGACAAGGCAGCGAAAAAGAGGGACCAAGCAGCAAAAAGGAGGGACAAAGCAGCGAAAAAGAGGGACAAAGCAGCGAAAAAGAGGGACCAAGCAGCAAAAAGGAGGGACAAAGCAGCGAAAAAGGGCCGTCTTCTGCTGCTGACAATGATGAGTGACGGACAAAACAACAAAAACAAAACAATGATCAGCAGAAGAAATGAATTAATTGAGAATGACCGGCCGATCATAATTCATCAATGATCAAATGTATTTTTGGAAGAAAACCCTTTAATTGGTAAATAAATCGGATGTATAAAACTGGCAAAAATGTACGAAAACACAATATTTTGAGATTTGTACAAAGTAATCAAAAAAATTTTCGGGATTGCTGATCACTAGGGCTGGGACAAATATTTGTTAAAAAATCCAGAAAAAATAAAGGTATACCGTATTTGCTCTTTTTATCACCCCGGGGGGATTATTTTTCAACCTCCTCAGAAAGGGGGGGGGGGGGTTATTAGATACGGGGGGAAAATGGAGAAAGGGGGATTATTTTTCGACTGATTTATTTAGTGTAAAATTATTGAATATGTCGCCAAATTGTCATCGCATCAAAAAAAAAAAACTATTTTGGCGTTTCATACTTTTTTTGGAAAATTTGTTAACAAAAATGCAATAAAAACAGAAAATACACCCCCTAAGAATCGACCCAAAAATTTCAGAAAAATACACTCCTAAGAATCGACCGAAATTTTTGAAAATTCACCCCTAATAAATGAAAAATTATCTAAAAAATTCCTTTCAAAAATTTGATCATTCCGTATAAAAATGTGTTATGATGCATAAAACTCAAAAAATGGAGAATTTTTGGTTGCCCGAAATAACCTCCGAATTTCACCTCAGAAAAATTTCCATTTTTTGGCAGTTTTTAAGGCATATTTTATGCATATTTGGCATTTTTTAGTACATACAACTTCGAACCCTACATATAATGATGGGGTTGCCAAATTTTAAATGTTAGTTCAAATTATTCAAAAAACAACGACAATCACAGAATTATGACCAAAATAAGAAATTTCTTTAAAAAAATAACTTTTAAAATTTCTTAGGGTTGGGCCACTCAAAATCAATACAAATCTTAGAAAATATTTGTATACAAATTGGCAACCCTTAAACTTTTTATCGTTATTTAAATTTGGTTTATTTTGCGAAATGATAAATTTTTAATTGTTATTATTATTAATTTATCCGGCGACGCTTGTCAGCGCCGCTAGGCGCCCAAATTCCTTTAAAAAAACCTAAAAAAAATTTTTTTAATGAAAAAGTGGAGGGAGAAAAAGCACAGTATACCAAATGTTTATCAACAACAATAATAATGAGGGCGAGAAAAATGTATAGGAAAATGAGAAAACAGACAGTAGAAGACTAATGAGAGAAACGTGATTCCTCCTCCAACGTGAATAGAAAGAGAGAGACAGCGAAAGAGTGTGGAAAAGTACAGGACAGACAATTAGAGAATGGACGAGAATTTGATTGACCGCAAGCGAAGAGAGAGAAAAGAGTGCAGAAAATGAGAAAACAGACAGTAAGAAAGGATCGATAGAGATGGTTACCTCACAAAAGATGAGAGCAACAGAGATACAGCGAAAGAGTATGGAAATGAACAGGACAGACAGACAGTTAGAACATTACTTCCCGATCAATTTATTTAATTTATTTTTCTATTTAAGTATTACCGTTTTTCGCTGAAGTTCAAACTCATTTTGTCGCAATTTGCCTCATTTCTTGCTCACACTGTGCCAATTCGAACAATTTAGCCGCCGGCGGTAGGGGCGGCGTCGGTTCAGCGGAATTTTGAATTTTGGCGCCACCAGCAACAGCAGAGGAGGAACAACAACAACTCGTTGCTGGCGTTGTTACAATTTCTGCGGCTGCTGCAGCAGCATTTTGTCGTCGTTTTTCGATCGACAATTTGGCCTGAAAAATTGGAATTTCCCATTTAAAAAAAAATTTTATATGATGAAAATTCGCCGAGACAAAACTCCGCCAAGGCAAAAAATTTTGAAACTTAGAAATTATGAAAAAATTTTAGAAAACTTTTTTATTAGAAAATTTGAAAAATTTTTCAAAAATTTTCCAGCGATTTTGAAAAAAATTTAGTACCTAATTCATCGGCGGTACGACAATTGCGGACCGGACAATTGCGGACCGGACAATTGCGGACGACAATTGCGGACGACAACTGCGGACCGTACTTTTGCGGACGACAATTGCGGACGACAACTGCGGACCGTACTTTTGCGGACCGTACTTTTGCCAAAAAAATTAACTGGAAGGGTGGGCCTCGTCAGTACGATCCCTTCCGTATTACAAATTCAAAAACCTAAGTGTGTTTCGGCCCTTCCGTAGACACACCAAATAAGAAAGCTCACAGCAATAAATTAATAAATAACAAATAGAAAACACAATTCTAAGGAGAAAAAAGCAAAACATAGGATGATAAAGCTATAATATGTTTATTTTATTGGCTGCTGAAGGCCCAACAACAGCTTCAACGATATCACAAAAATTTATTTGCCCCAATTATCGATGTCGTTTCCCTCTAGTCTATATTGTAAAGCTCTAAGATGGTCTAAATACTGTTGATCGGTCGGTTAAAACACTGTGTAAGCAAATTAATTAATTAAAAATGAATTTTTGTCCAAAAAATAAAATAAACATATTATAGGTTTATCATCCTATGTTTTGCTTTTTTCTTCTTAACTTGTGCTTTCTATTTGTTATTTATTAATTTATTGCTGTGAGCTTTCTTATTTGGTGTGTCTACGGAAGGGCCGAAACACACTTAGGTTTTTGAATTTGTAATACGGAAGGGATCGTACTGACGAGGCCCACCCTTCCAGTTAATTTTTTTGGCAAAAGTACGGTCCGCAAAAGTACGGTCCGCAGTTGTCGTCCGCAATTGTCGTCCGCAAAAGTACGGTCCGCAGTTGTCGTCCGCAATTGTCGTCCGCAAAAGCACGGTCCGCAGTTGTCGTCCGCAAATGTACGGTCCGCAATTGTCGTCCGCAATTGTCGTCCGCAATTGTCGTAGCACCAATTCATCATTAATAGGGATGGGAATTTAAGTCACGATAAATTTCAAAAAAGTCGACTTAAAAAGTCATGAAAAATCGCCAAAAAGTCATGAAAAATGCCAAAAAGTCACAAAAAATGCAAAAAAAAAAGTCATCAAAAATTCATAAAAAAAAAAAAGTTCTGAAAAAATAGCCAAATGTAATTAAACTTAAAATCCGTTTTAACATTCTTTGAAGAAAGTAATTTAAAAACGACTAATTTTAACGGAAAAAAATTCAAAAAATTTCAGTTCCGTCTCGAAGATTTAACTTATTTTTCGGAATTTTCATCACAAAAAGTCAACTTTTGCCTTAAAAAGTGTAAAACGTCAAAAAAAAATGTGTGTTAGAGGCTTCAGACAAAGTTTAGAACAAATTTTAAGTCATTTTAAGGCCATTTAGAGTCAGCAAAAAAAAGTCATTCGACTTAAATTCCCATCCCTAATCATTAAATTTTGAAAAATAGCTGGAAAAATTTTTTTTTTCTCCGAATTTTCTAAGAAAAACTTTTTTATGATTTTTTTTCTTGAAAAATTTCTTAGTTTGAAATTTTAATTTTTTAAATTTTTGCGGAAATGCATGCTTTTACGTTTGCTACTGCTGCTGCTGCCTTCTCGCGTCTTTCGGCATGGTATTGTCCGATTGGAACAATTTTTGTGTGGTTGTGCGATCTTTTGTAGTACACATCCCACGCTTGGTGTTCTGTTAAATACATAGGGCAATTTCGAAAATGATGTGGAATTTTTTTTTAAATTTACTAACTTAGAAATTTTTTAAGAAAAAAGTCTTAGAAAGTTTTTTTTTATAAGAAAATTGAAAGAAAAAAAAATTTTCAAGAAATTTTATGGTGAATTACTGTTTTTCAAAAAAAAATTCCAAAAAATCGCTGAGAATTTTCTCTAAAATTTTTTTTTCTTAGAATTTTCTTATGAAAAAACTTTCTAAGATTTTTTCTTGAAAAATTTCTAAGTTAGCAAATTTAAAAAAAATTTCTCGGGGGGAAAACGAGGTGCTCTTTGGATTTTTTTTCTCCAGGAAACCCAGGTCCAGGCTCTTTCAAAATTCCTATCTCTAATCTGTGTCGTTTCGTCGCCATCCGAAATTTTCACTTAGAATTTTGCAAAAAAAAATTATAAAAATTCATTTTCCAGGAGGAAATGGCGGGGGGGGGGGGGGTGAGCTGTTTCGTTCCAAATATTGTTTTCGTGAAAATAAAGAAATTTAAAAAAAAAGCCGAAAACAAAATTTTTTTTTTTGAATTTTCAGACAATTCCTGAAACCCGAAAATTTCGAAAAATGCCCTTTTCAGCATGGGCCTGTGTCCAAGCCTGGACATTTTTTTTATAGTAAACAGGTCAAACATGAAACCCCCAGGCCCAGCAGGTATTTTTTCCCCAAAATTCTGCCGGTGTCTAAAAACAGTCAAATAAAAAAGAGTGGAAAAAAACATTTGAAAACTTCCAAAAACCGACCATTTTTGATGGCTGTAATTTTGTACGGGCATCCCTTGCGTGAACATGGCAAATAAATTCGTCTATCTTTCAACCGATGCTTCATCAGTGCGTTGTCCTTTCTGTACTGCTCCAGGCCGGCATCCGAACAAATTTGGCACACAAATTTCATGAGAAAACGGCGATTGCCCGTCCTACCAGCAGGGAGTACACGAATTTGGGAGGCGTTCCATTGGCCATGGCTAAATTTGGAGGGGGGGGGGGGGAAATTAAAATTTTTTAATAAGCAAATTGCTAGGTCCATGCACATATCCGTGGCGAGGGGGGAGGGGCGTGCTTACCCACATGAAATGAAATTTTAAAAAATTTCCAGGAAAAATGTATGTTTCAGACCGTAAATTTATGAAAAAAATTTTCGTTTTTTTTTCGTAAATTTGTTTTCAAATGGCCATTTAGGTAAAAAAATGGCTAAAATTTAATTTTTTCCCACGGCGCCGAAAATTCAGAAAATTTTACTGTCCTCCTGCCAGAGGAAATGAAAAGCAAATTTTACGATGCCCCCGGCCCAAACAAAAACTTTTTCATTTCGGGCCTAGTTAGAATTCTTGTCTCTGAAAAGGTATTGAAATTGATTACTTTCTAAAATATACCAACCATTACAGAGCTTAAATCCATAACTTTTTTTTTCAAAATCGGTTATAGAATTACAATAATCCAAAAAATATGAAAAAATAGGCGTTTAATCAGTTATCACTTGCCATCCCTCACCTCTCCCCTCGGCGGATATTCAATTTTTCTACCTTTTTTGTTGTTGGCATTTGCCGTGGCACCGTAACGACCGCCATTTTTCAAAGATTTGTCGTGGTTGTTTGCGTTCATAATGATTACGTATTTAGTCTTAATTTCATGTAAATGACAGCTACATATGCGTCCAATGGGCTTTTGCGCGTCCAATCAAATTTTTCATTTGGTGGCCATGTTTCGGATAACCCTGCGCTTTAACTCAATATGTAGGATGGCACGGCTTAATCATTGACAAAATCGGATATTAAAGGTCGAACATTTGGCATTTTTGCGGAATTTTCCCTAATACAACAAAAACTACGACAAAAGGTCGTTGTATTAACGAATCTAGCTATGAAAGGAATACGATTTACGTGTTCATGACTAGTAATTCTGAGAAAATATTCAATATTTCGGGAATTCGAAAAAATATACTATCAAGTCTTTGTGGAATATTGACCAAGTCATAAAATTCTAGTAGAAATTTGATTGGACGCATAAAAATTGATTGGACACATAAACTGTACTTGAGCCCAATGGGGTAGGTAAGATGCCTCGAAAAATGGTCAAAATTTCTAATTATAATTTTTCTTTTTCAAAATGCTAACTTTTGACCATAAATGCTGATTTTCAAACTTTTAATCTGGAAGCCATGTATTAAATTTCATTTCTTTTATGTTAAGATTGAAATATATGCAAAATTTGGAGAAAAAAAATGCGAATGCAAAAAATGGGGGGAGGCATTCATCATTCATTATTATTTATTTGTCCTTTTATTTGCAGCTGCTCTGCTGCTGGGGATTGAGACCGGATTTTTATGGGCGACATGAGAGGGATTTCAAAAAAAAACAAAATAAAACAAAAATGTTAATAAATAGGGATGGGATTTTTATGTTTTACATATTTTTTCTGCGGCTTAGTTATGAAGAGAGAAGCCCAAAAATAGCATTTTCTCCGAACATTTTTTGATTTAGAGATTAAAATAAAGTGATTCTCTTACAATTTCTTTTTCCGTTTGCCAAATTTTAAAAGTGATAGCAAAATTTCCTTAAAATATTCTGTATTTATCCCTTTGTTGCATTAGCATTAGGGTTCGGACCCCGCCCCCGTCACCCCCGCCCCCGCCGGGGGCGGGACAGGTTTTTTGGCCTGACCCCCGTCCCCGCCCCCGCGACTCTGACCCCCGCCATCCCCCGCCCCCGCGACCTTCACCCCCGCGGGGGCGCAGGGGTGAAAATACACCCCTAAGATCAAACAAAAGAATTAATGTTCCTAATAAACTAAAATACAGTGCTTTCTTAATTTTAATGCTGTTTAAGCTATCAGGGCTTAAAAAAATTCAGCTTTGAATCCAATTTTGGACATAGCCGCAAAATGTCGGGGCCGCAAATGTCGAGGCTCCGATGTGTCCGACCCATGACGGGCTCCAAGTGAATGGATCAAGAACCGGACCCAGCCTGTCTTGAAAAATTGAACAAAAAATTGTTCTTAACCGGTCCGGGTTCCGGATCAGGCACTTTTGGTGCCCCGAAAGTGGTGCGATAGGCTTCCGGAAAATGACCAATCAATCACTGAGTTTTTGTGGATCGCCCACACTGAGCTTTTTTGTGGAACGACTTAGCACGGTTAATTTCCAATATATTTGTGGTTTAGTTGTTGGTGCTTCAACACTAACAGTATTTCTTGTTAGGAGTTCGACACCGATTTACGTTTACGTTTTCATTTGAATTTATTTTTATCTGATTAATGCAGGGTTTCTTAATGTTCTTATTTCTAAGAAATGTTCTGACTTTAGGGCGTATTTTCATTTAAAAGAATGAAATTTCAAAAAATTTGCCTAATTTCTAACAAAATTCATAAAAAAAAATTTTCCCCTGCGGCGCCTATCGGCACCACCGGCCCCATTCAAAATTAATTTTTTTTGTGAGATTTTTGGAGCTAAGGCGCTGTTTAATTCACTACATATTTAAAGAGATATAAAAATTATTTACGTAAAAAATTGATTAGCTACATATAAAAATTATTTACGTAAAAAATTGATTAGCTACATATAAAAATTATTTACGTAAAAAATTGATTAGCTAATCCTACTTATGGTCAGTCCCATTTTAAATACTCCACTATTATATATTATAAAAGCAATTTATTTAAGTAGTAAAATCAATTATTTAAGTAGATCTGGATAATCCTACTTATGGTCAATTGCAATTTTAAATATATTGCATCATTATATAATATAAAACAATTTTTTTAAGTAGATTTGGTAATCATACTTATGATAATCACATTTAATCTACTGGTGTTCATCATTTCAAATCAATTTTTTCCATTTATAAGGCATGTGTGATTTTCCATTTTTCATTTTAATAATTATTTTACTTACTAATTGCGACATCGGCGGAAAATCGACACCGAGAGAAAGTTTTGCATATTTCTCATTATAGTGGACAATATTTGAAAATTTTTTGGGATTTGTTAACTGCATTTGCCCAAAATAACCTAATTTCGAGCGAGTTTTAAAAAAATTTAATGAGTTTTTATTTAAATGGGGTCATCCTTGAAACTTGACTTTTTATTTGTTTTCACACAATATTGATAGTTGACTTTGTTCAAAAAGTTTAAGGAATAGAAATTGGGCCGGCGTTGTCGATAGGCGCCGCCGGGGAAATTTTTGAAAATTTTGCTCTGTTTCTTAGCAAAAATTTCCCAAAAAATGACATGACCAAATTTCTCTATGAAAACAATATGTAATTCATAAATATTCAATTTTATCCAATGTAAGTTTTAACGGAATAACCGTGAGTTGGTACCGTGAATCGTGACCGTAAATCACGGCGCATCTCTATTAAATGTGGGTAAGTTGATTTTGTAAGATAATAAAGGGAAAATGGACGCAGGTTCGAGTCCGTTCCACGACAGCATTATTTTTATTTTTTTATTTTGTTCAAAAAAATTAAAATGACTATTCTGAAAAAAAATTTTCGCAATAAAATTAGGTCACTCAAAAGCTCTTGATGAGTAGAAACCCTTTCTATGGTCTGAATTAATAAATAATAACATTTCAAAAATTACTTAATTAAATAAATAATACATTTTATAAAAAAGAATTAAATTTCCATAAATAAAAAATATTTTAGGTAATTAAATAAGAATTGTTTTAAAAAAATCATTTTATAATAGTGTGTAAATTATTAATAAATTAATTTAAGAACAGCTCGATAATTTAAATATATAGAAGAAAACAAATGTTTTCATCTTTTTATTTAACGCCAATTCTTATTATTATTTCTCATCATTTTCTAATTCCATTTTCAAATGCAAACCCATCGGTGAGTTAATTAAATATGGAAATAATTTACAAACACATTTTAATAATAGGTCGAGGACAATTTGCTAATTGCAATTATGAAAGTACACCCGAAAATTAAAATTTCAATGCAAAAATACGAGGCACATCTTGGCATTATGTATTATGTGAGAAAGAATTGGAACTGTAACAAAATTAGGGAGGGATTTGAAGAATATGAACGGAGAGAATGCAAAAAATATCGCAAATATTTGGAAATTTTGTACGAATATTTGTACAGAGAGTATAACGAAATTCCAACAGTGAAGCCTAAATTTGTGTTTAAAGGCAAAATTGAAATTGATGGACCGATAAATTATGCGCTGAATTGTCTCGTCCATATTTCGGAATTTTATTTTAAATTGGGAACTTTTATAAATTAAAAGAATTTTTCAATTATAATTTCGAACCAAAATTATTGAATGAGAAGAGATTGGAATATAAGATAAAAAAGAAAAATAAAAAACAATTGTCATTGTCAATTAATGAAATGATTTTGCAATTGTCAATTGACATAGCGAATGAATGGAAAATAAATGAAACTTTAGCCGGAATATTTCGACAAAATTTTGAAGAAAATTTGAAGGAAATATCCAAAAAATCGGAAGAAAATGCAAAAAAAGATGGTTTTGGGAGAGAAAGTGAAACAAATGATGACAACAAGTATGAAATAATTTTGCTTACAAAATTCGATTATCCAGGAACATGGGTGAGAGACTTAACATTCAATGAAATTAAAAATCTTAACTTGTAGATTTATGATGCATTATTTTCGGAGTTTGTCAAAGGATTAGCGACAAATTTTAACAAATTTTTTAAAATGGCTAAAGAATATTCAAATTATTTATTTAAATTTAAAGAGAGAGGATGGTGTGGTGAGTTTAAAGATGATTGCATGATCACTTATGGATTATACGAAAATGCCAAAATGATAAAGCATTTGACCCAAAAATATGAAGCCTATCTTGGCGTAGTGTTTTTGATGAAAAAGAATTGGCACTGTGAAAAAATTGGGAAGGAATTTAACGAAAATGGATGGACAGAATGCCAAAATAATCAAAAAAATTTGCACACTTTATATGAATTTTTGTTCCGGATTTATGCTCAAGGTTTATTTGATTTTATTTAATTGAAAAATTATTTTTTCAAAAATTAACTGATTTATTAAGCGAAAGATGCAAAGGTGTCGGAACATTTGCCAGCAGTGAAACCTATGTTTGTAAATCAGATTGACGTCATCCCAAATAGTTTAATTTATATTCTCACAGCATTGAATGAAAATTCGAAATGTTTTTTTTTTGAAAAAATGAAAAATAAAGTTAAGCTTTTCAGTGATACTGTGAAGATGGAATTAAAAAACCAGAAAGAACTTAATTATGAAATGAAAGAGGAGAAAATGTGGGAAAACTTTTCAACCAAAAATGACACTGAAATTGTCAATCTTCGAAAAGAATTTGAGCAAAAAATGCAAAAAATGTGTGAAAATACAGAAAAGAACGCCAAAAAAGAAGAAGCTAAATTCGGAAAAGCCATTGATAAAAGAGATGAATATGATGAGAAATTTGGCGCTTTCATTTCTTCGCCATTTTCATGAAAAATTTATTCTTCTCCACGAAATTCTTTGGCTTTTCTTATTAGGGGGGGGGGGGATCCGTGGGACTGGCATTAACAGCTTTTGTTCAAAAAAAAAGACTAAATTTTGTGATTTTGAACCAATTTTTTTAAATGGATTTTAGTGGGCACCGGAGAATTGTAAATTTTACAAATCGGAAATTTTGGTCAAATAATTTTTTCTCATAAGAAAATTACAATTTTATTTAAAGCGTACGTCAAATTGAAATGTGAAAGGCGTTCGAATGATATTAAATCGTTAGATTTGATTGAAAATTAAAAAAAAGTTATAGCTAGGGTTGTAAATTATATGGATTAACATATTTTTTCTGCGCATATGCTATGAAGAAAGGGGCTCAAAAATAGCATTTCTGTGTTAAAAATTTTTGATATGGTGAAGGTTTTTAGTGCATATAAAAGCATATTTTGGGGGTTTTCGAGAATAAATCCATATTTCTGCCATTTTTGGCAAATTTTCACAAGAAAAATGCAAAAAAAGCGAAAAACACACCCCTAAAGATCGACTTTTTAGAAATTTTTTAAAAATACACCCCCCAAAAATACGAAAAATTTGCGTTTTTGTCGTCATTTTGGGATTTTTAACAAATATTTTCACCATTTTTTTCTTGCGATTTTAAGTGCGAAATTTTTTTGAAATTGGCAAACTGGAGGTGTTTTTTATACAACGGACGACAATAAATAAAAATTGCATTTTTTTAATTTTATTCCATTTTTGGTTGTTTATTGTATTTTTTAAGTTTATTTAAGCAAATATTGAATATATAAACCTTTTTTGGAATTTTTGAGGGTTTAAAACATATATTTTGGCAATATTTAGTCCATATTTTGGTCCATATTTGGCCATTTTTGAGCTTTTTAGTCCATATTTCGGGCTTTTTTAGTCCATATTTTATGTCTATATTTCGCGTTTTTTAGTCCATATAATTTACAACCCTAGTTATAGCCCAACAGGCTGGCGCCAAAACGAAGTCCACTAAAACATTTCGCCAAAATATTATTAAATTTTTCAATTTGACGCAATTTCACTGATAAAAATGATTTTTTTTTTAATTTTTCCAAAAGTGGACTGTACTTGTATTTTCTGCACAAAAGTACAAGAAAATACATGTACAGTAAAAATTCATTATTGCCAAAAATTGCCTGTACCTAACCTGAACTCAGGAAAAATACAGGCCTGGATCCAGGTACAGGTCGATCTCTAGTTGTTGGAATTATGAATTAACAGAGACATTAAATGTAAGAGTTCCCGTTTTCTTATTTTAATAATTCCGAATGGTGTCTAAAATATTCTCGAAATCACAGAGACCCCAAAAACGAAAAAATATTTTTATTTCATTTGCCAATTTCTGCTATGTCGAAACTGACTTTGTTCAAATGTACAATATAATGAAGGATCAATCATTTTGTTGAAGCAAATTTTTTTTTTATTGGAGAGCAAATGATTATGATTAGGACTGAAAATTTAAGTCAAATAATTTTTTTGCTGATTCAAAATAAACTTAAAATAACTTAAAAAAGTACACTACGCTTTGTTTGAAGCTTCTAACATGCATTTTTCTTTGAATTTTTTACTTTTTCGGGTTTTTATGATTTTTTTTGTACTTTTTTGACTTTTTAATGCAAAATTTGAATTTTAATGAAGAAAATTCCGAAAAATAAAGGTTATGTAAACAAAAAGTCATGAAAAAATAGCCAAAAAAAAACAAAAAAGGGCAAAAAAGTCTTAAAAAATTAGGCAAAGGTAAAAAAATCCAATTTTTTAGCAATTTATAAAAAGGCATTTTATAAACAGAAAACGCATTATGAGGCATATGCCTTTATTTTTTTGCTAACTTGCTACTTCTTAATACATTAGCAAGAAAAAAATTTTTAACTTAGTTTGAAACTTCTTGCTTTAACTTTTTGGTGCCTTTTTACATTTTTTTCGTGCTTTTTTGAAAATTTTTGTGCTTTTTTAGTCGACTTTTTGGTTTTTTTTCGTGACTTAAATCCCCAGCTCTAATTTGTGAACAATTCAACTAGGCGTCCGAGGGCATGCGTGCCGAGTTTAGTTTGCCGGGCCTAGAGGAAGAATTGATTTTTTATTGAAACGTGTAATTTATATAAATAATTTTTATATTTATTATTCTATGAATTTATCAATCATTTTATTACGAAAAATATATCTTTTCGATAAATAATTTTTCTTAATATTTAATGACTTGGGATTAGCAGCAACTGTCCACCTCGGCTTTTCTTTAGTCAACACTTTTTTTCATGCTTTTTCATCGCTTCAATCCTTAACATCGTTGACCTGTAAAATTCAAAATAACTATGATTTTCGAACATTATTTGTCTTAACTTTTTTTACACAATGAAATTTATGAAATATTTAGACTATAGAAAACACTTATCCCTATCGAAAATATCCAAAAATTGGTTACTTTAAGTTATAGGCAACTTTTTATGGTATTTGTGACTTTTTTGCTGATTCTAAATGGCCATAAAATGACAAAAATGTTCCACTCTCTGCTTGCAGCTTCTAACATACATTTTTATATGACTTTTTTATACCTTTTCGGGTTTTTATGACTTTTTTGCATTTTTATGACTTTTTTCGTGTTTTTTGGCAATTTTTACAATTTTTATATTGGCTTCCGTGCGCCAGCAAGCGCCGCAGGGAAGAATTGATTTTTTATTGAAACGTGTAATTTTATATAAATAATTTTTATATTTATTATTCTATGAATTTATTCAATCATTTTATTACTTGAAAAATATATCTTTTCGATATATAACTTTTCTTATTTATTTAATGACTTGGGATCACTCAACTGTCCACCTCGGCTTTTCTTTAGTCAACACTTTTTTTCATGCTTTTTCATTGCCTCAACCTTATAATTATCGTTGGCCTGTAAAATTCAAAACATTTCATTGACTGGCCTTAAAATGACTTATAAAATGTTCCACACTTTGCTTGAAGCTTCTAACATGCATTTTATATGACTTTTTTCGTGATTTTGGGCGATTTTTTACAATTTTTAATATCGGCTTTTTGAAGATTTTTATGTAATTTAAATTCCCAGCCAATTTGATTTTGCAATCAGAATGAAATATCTTCAATTGACTTTTATCTATTTTCTACCTTTACTTGACTGTCAAGCATTCCCTGATGGTGAATTTTTTGATGAGCTATGTGACACTGTACAAAAAGTTGACAAAACAGAAGCAAAAGTATTAATTAAAATCTTTGATAATAATTACCCTATAATTAAGGCCCAATCAAGCGCAAATGACGGTAAAATTATAGTGAAAAAGGAACAAGTCGAAAATGAAATGCCAGAAACAATAAAGGAAGAAAAAATGAAAAGTGGCAATGATCCGAAAATGGCAAATTATGTGAAAATAAATGTAAAAAAAAAGAATCTGAAGAATTTATTAAAGTAAAAGTTGAAACGATTGAAGAAACACATCAAATGAAGAAAGAACCAATGCTTTTGGGAGAAAGAAGGACAAATTTGCCATCAGCAGAAAGTGAAAAGCAAAGTGATAAAAAGGGATCAACAGGTGACATTATGCCAAATTATGGGTTACAAAACCTTCAAAAAGATGGAAAAAAACGTGCGAATTTTGGTATGGTGGCAATTAGGGTCAACCAAATGTCTAAACCACAAAACATGGATTAGAATCATAAAAATAAAATATGGCAAATATTTAAATGCTAATTTTGAAACTTTTGCAATATAATTAAGCTTTTTGAACTTTAAACATTATAACATTTTAGGCAGAGAATTAACAGACGAAGAAAAAATAAAAATTGTGAAAAAGTTTATGCTAATTAGAGAACGCATTGACAATGGAAATTTCTCAAAAAAAATAACAGCAGAACAAATTGTAAACAAATTAGGAGTACAATGAATCAAATAAGACATTGGAAATTTAAATATGGACTAAGTAAATCACAAATTCATAATTAATGTTTTTTGGAATATTTTAAAATTTAGTCAAAAAACCAAAAAAATTGACTGATGAACAGCGTAAAAAAATCCTAATAAAATTTGATAAAATGAAAGAAGAACGCACAAGAAAAAAGGACTTAAAGCCGAGTACAGAAATTGAGTGTTAAATTGCGGAAGAATTGGGAGTGAAAGTTCGCGCAATTTATGTATGGAGAAAGAAATTTGGAATAAAAGGAAGTAGTAAATTAATTAATTAATTATTCAATTAAAAATATTTTAAAATTAAAAACAGTACAGAATTAAATTAAGAGAAGAACAATTTTTGTACAAAAGAAGAAAAACTAAGGATTTTAAAAGAATTTGAAAACAAGAAGAAGGAATGTAATCGTAAATCGGAATCATTAACTTATGAAAAAGAACGTGAAATTGCTAAAGAATTGGGCGTTGAACGATCAACAATTATCCGATGGAGAAAAGCTTTTGGAAAATCAAGTAATTTTATTTTATATTTTTTAATTTTTTTTTAAAATATTCAATCTTTTATATTTGACGTTCTTTTAATATTTTCTGACTACTGGTTTAAAAATAGTTTTGCGATTGGTTTAGGTCTACTATAACAGTGTTCAGCAACTCGAAAACCCCTAAAAATATGTTTTGATTTAATTTATGAATTTGAAATTTTTGTTCGAATTAGGGTTCGGGATTCGGTATTTTGCAAAATAAAGCTCATATTCGTGATCAGCGCGACAAATTACCCTAGAAAATTATTTCAAATGTCTTTTGAGTGCTTTTTATAGTGCGGTCACTTGAGTCCCAGCTGAATTTGGCACTCCAATTCCGGCACTTTTTCAGCCTGAAAAGGGCAAGCGCGCCCCTAATTCTATTTTTCCAACCCATTTCGAACCTTTTTACATCGATTCTGACCGTTTTTAAGCAATTTTGAGTTTGGGCCCTATGACCGATATTTTCCGAACTTTTTAGAAGCAACAGTATTTATTAAATTATTTTGAATATAAAATTTCTTTTATTTTTAATTTTTGTTTATTTAGTTGGAATTTGTTTTATCGGAGAAGACAAAATCCAAAAAACCCATTTTGGCATTTAAACTTTTGTATTCCAAAAAACAAATCGTGATAAAGTTTATTATGCAAAATGCTCTTATCATTGATTACAATTCACACGTTTCAACCTTTTGATAAGGCTTTTCCTTTAATCTCTCTGTCCACATGATTTTCATTAATCGCTCAATAATTATTTTGTGCCGCGCCATCGTTGGCATTTTGGCTTCCTCCGCTGCCAAAAGTGTCATCAACATTTGCGGATGGGCCAAACCCAGCTTGACGTTTGCCATACCACACAGAGGAGGGATAGGCGTAATTGTTATAAACGCCCCACCACTGAAGAGACAGAAATTAAAAATATAGCAATTAAAAATTAATTAAAGAATAATAATAATATTGAAGGCAAGGATTTTCGATTATTCTTAATTGGTTCTGTTTTGGAGAGAAAAAATGCACTATTAATCAGGAAAAAAACATCTATTTTGTAATAAAAATCACTATTTTAAAAACAATTAATGTTTTAAAATTATTTTTGCCAGATTTGTGAAAACAACTAAAACATTTTAAAATAACTCCTAATTAAGTTTTCTCAGTTCTAAAGAAAAAGTGTTAGCGTTTGATTCAATGATATAAAAGTAATTTTTTTTTTAGCAATTAATTAGTGAATAAATTTGTTTTCACCCCTTTTTTAATAGGAAAACGCATTTAATATTTAACACGCTTTTGCAATTAATTTGCCACTATTTAGCTATTTAGATAAATCTGTGCCTTAAAAATAAAATATTATATACATAAGCTTGGGTCTGCTCAATAGCAATGCCAATGCAAAGGACGAGCACAAAAATCGAAATTCTAAAATAATTTAAAAAATTGTATTAAAAATGATAAAAAAAAATTACATTTTAATTGACGAATAAGCCATTATTATTTCGTAATGCTTTTTGATTTTGAAGAAATATTTTTTGGGAATGTTTCGTTTGTGCCATTACAAATTTTTACCGTCTTTAAATACTTCACAAAAATTCGACAAATAACAGACATTTTTTGGGGCCATAATAATAAAAAAACTAAATAAATCTCAGTCGTTTTTTCAAAAAAATGCAAACAAATAATAAAAGAAATGAATAAAAATAAATCCGACATTTTGTTGAATAACATTCTCACTTTCATTTTCTTTCCACAAACACAGCACAGCAATGCAATGAAAGGAGTTCTTATGAGATGAAAAAAGGAAGTCAGACAAATGGGAATAAAAATAAATAATTATAAATAAAAAAATATAAAAAAAAAAACATTTTTACATTTATTTTAACATTTTTATTTATTTCTAAATTATTTATTTTTATGTTTATGTATTGGTATTGTAGATGAAAACAAGAAAAGATAAAATTTAGCTAAATTTTTCAAAATATGCAGTCATTTTTAGTCAAAACCCTGGCAAAATTTCTAAAAAAAATTCCATAATTTTTTTAATACAAATTTTGGATTCTCTATGTGAAATTCGCCATATTCCCTAAACAATTATTTGTTACAAAATGTCCAAATGTTTTTCATTTTAGGTTAATTTTTTTATTTCAATTCAATTTATTTTAATAATTTTTTTTTTGTGAAAAATTCTTTGACTAATTCAATTTTATTTTCTTAATAATCAGAGAAGACAAAATCCAAAAAAATCATGTAGGGAAACAATCGTGATAAGAGTTGATTATGCAAAATTCTTTTATCACTGATTACAATTCACATGTTTCAACTTTTGATAAAGCTTTTTTTTTAATCTCTCTGTCCACATTATTTTCATTAATTGTTCAATAATTATTTTGTGCCGAGCCTTCGTTGGCACTTTCGCTTCCTCCGCTGCCAAAAGTGTCACCAACATTTGCGGATGGGCCAAATCCGGCTTGTCTTTTGCCATACCACACATAGGAGGGATAGGCGTAATTGTAGAAGCCCCACCACTTAAGAGACAAAATATAAAAAAATAATTTAATAATAATAATTAAGGCAATAATTTTAAATTTTTTTTTTACACCAGTTTTTGCCTTTATTTTAGTCATTATTTTGCAATTAAACTAAATATTTTAGGATTTTCGCAAATAAAATCTGAAAATAAAAATAAAATAATAATTTATTTAAAAAGACTTGTGTACATAAGCTTGGGTCTGTTCAATAGCAATGCCAAAGCAAAGAACGAGCACAAAAATTGACATTCTAAAAGAATTTTAAAATTGTATTAAAAATGGCAAAAAAAAAATTACATTTTGATTGACGAAGAAGCCATAATATTATGTCGTAATACTTTTTGATTTTTAAAGGATTTATTGTGCCTTTACAAATTTTTGCCGTCTTTAAATACTCCACACAAATTAGACAAATAACAGATATTTTTTTGGTAAAATGTCTTTTTTTGGTCATAATAATACAAATGATTCTAAATAAATCTCACTTTCTTTCCACAAACAAAACAACAAATGCAAAGAAAAGGTATTCTTACGTGATCAAAAAAGGAAGTCAAACAAAAGGAAAATAAATAATAAAAAATAAAACATTAAAATGTAAAATAAAATAGAGATTTTTAATTCATATTTTAAATTTATGGTAAGACAGAGACAGCGATTATAGACTGTGTAGAGATAGAGAAACAAACACCAAAAGAAATAACAAAAGAAACAATTAATGTCTTCTTTTTGGCACTTTGGTGTTACCATCCGCCGACATAAAACACAATAGCGTGCTTAATCCTCCTCATTTACGGCATGTCTTCTTCCCATGCTTCTTCTGTTAAAGCTTTTTCAGCTTTTACAAACATTTCCTCTAAATTTTCTTCAAATTTTCGTCGTTTTAAAAATTTCATTTATTTTCCATTCATTCGCTTTCCTTATTTTATTCATTTTTTATTTTAAATGACTTATTGAGGAAGTAAGATTTAGAATAGTAGGGAGACAGCATTAATTATTAATTATGCACAATAAATTGCATTTACATAATCCGTAAAAGAGAAAAAATTGTATAAAAATTAAATATTCTTTTTCATTACTTAAATAATTAATATAATACAAATGTTTTTCAAATTTCCTTAATTAATTAATAAGTTTTAATATGTTAATACACAAAATTTTAAAATAATTTTAAATTTTAGACTGTTAAATTTATATGGATTTATTGGTTTTTATTACCAAATTTGCCACCTTTGTCCATTTGATCATTTCTTTGCCCATTTATTTGTCGGTTTTGGCATTTTTGTTGCGTCAAAAGCATCGTTCGCCGTTCACTTCCTCATTTTATACGCTTTTTGTTGCGCTTGGCTTTGTGGATTTAAGGTAAGAAAGCTTTAAAATATATTAAATTGGAAAGAATTTGGTTTTCACAAAGGGCCCATAATTTAAGTTCCAAAAAAAATTCCCCGGCTTTCACTTTTATTACATTTCTCATTAAAAATTTCTAAAAAAATGGCCAAAAAAGGACCTCCTGTCAGACCGTTTTTGAAGGATTTGGAGTTTTGAAGCTAACAAATAAGATGAACATTTATTAAATTTTATTTATTTTAAATTTTATTCCATTTTAGCAATTTTTTATTGTACATTGTCAAGAAATGCGCATATTGGGGCTATGTTCCGTCTATCTTTTATCCGCTGAATCAAGCAAACGGCACAGCGAATTTAATTTACTTTTCGCTATGGACATTGGGCTTAATCCAATTTCAGGCATTTTTAAGCAAATAAATTTTAAAGCTATTTCCAAATTTCTGAGCAATTCGAAGCTTTAAATTTAAAATTTCAGTTGAATTTCCTAATGTCATTGAACCGTTTTTGTGCCATTTGTTGTTCCCAAATGTATCGGCGCCATTGGTCACCAAAAATTAGCAAATATTTATTGGCAATTATTTTTTTGTTCGCTTTGGCAATTGCTGCACCAATTCTTTGGCATTCTGTGTGCTTTCGATTGTCTGAAGTGAGAACACCGTTTGGGCAAGGACAGCATAAAATTGTCGGGCCCGTGTTCATGGAGATTTCAACACAAGTAAAAAATAGTAGTATAAAAATATAGGAAAATTAATTTTAAAAATTACCTAATACATTTATCTTGAGCAGTTTTCTCGGTTTTTTTTTCCGGCGATAAATATAAACTTTCGATAAAATTTAGTCATTTTTCATCGTTTATAATAAAAATTTAAATGTCCTTAAATTTAATGGAATATTACCTTATGTTCTTGGAAACCGGTATACCCGTCCTAGGAAAGTGAGTTTGTCTTTGTCCGATCCGAACCCTAGCTTAAGCATTTACGGAGCCTTGGTCGCCCGGTTTAAAAAAGTCCGTTTAACCGGTAGTGCTGTCCTAGAGTCTCGGTCTCGAGACTCGACTCGAGAAAAGTCTCGGTTTTTATGGTCTCGGTCTCGAGTCTCCGGTTTTCAGTCTCGGTTTTCGAGACTCGAGACCGAGACTTTTTTAAACCCATAATGATTGTCTTTTTATAAATTTAAAATTAATGTATTTTTGATAACTTTTTGCTTTAACCGGGAATTCAATCACAATTTTAATATTTAATCATAAAATATTGTTATTTTTAGACTAAATCCAACAAAAAAAAAAGTTTTTAAACATTTTTAAGCGAATAAGAAAATTTTTTGAAAAAAGTCTCGGGTCTCGGGTTTTTTTTGTTCTCGGTCTCGGGGTTTTAGGTCTCGGTTCAAGTCTCGGGGTCAAGTCTCGGTCTCGTCGGGAAATTTTTGGTCTCGGACAGCACTATTAACCGGCGGTCCTGGCCCGATTCCAAATTTTGATTTGGCACTTAACGGACATTGATTTTTTTAAATTTTTAAAAAGCTGATAACTTTTATTTTTGATTGGGGTTTTCAAATTTTTTTTTTATCTTTTTAGAAAATTTACTACAATATCACCAAAATGTTTGCCATTTCCCACTTGGCTTTTCTGCTTTTTGCTTATCCGTTAATGTGCCGAAGGATCAGACAAATGAATTTGAAGCAGCGCATTCACCGTGTTGAAGTTCGAATGTGTTACGCCATCATTTTGCTTTCAATTGCAAATCTTCTCTTCGCAATTTATCTAATCACGTGGTAAACTAATAATTAATTGATTAATTAATTGCTTAATTGCCAGCCCATTTTGGTATATTTACTTAAACAAACCAAGAAAAAAAAACAGTCAATTTTTTTTAAAAAGCTTCTGAGCATTCTTTTTTGAAGTTTAATAATCAAAATTTTTAAATCTTTTTGGCATGTCATTTGTCAATAAAACGAGAAATATACGCACGAATCAGTTTTTTTTTAATTTTCCAACAAAGTCTTTGATGCCATTTGGGTTGAGCCGGACTGAGTCAAACTTGGTTTCTTTGGAACTATTTTTATCACTTACAAATTTAGCTGAAATTAGCACAGAAATATCTTAGCATACATAGACTTTTCATTTCTTGGAAATTCATTTTTTACTCAATTCTTAAAGTTTTTTAAATTGCAAAAAGATCAAATTCAGACAGATATTTAAAAAGGTTCAAATCTGAGCGAATTTCTGAAATTTTAATAAATTAAAATTTTTCTGTAATATTTGAAATGGTTTGGAAAAAGGCCAGCCAAATTTTGATTTGCCTCTTTAAAGCATTCAATTTAGGGAAATTCTGTCCCGAGGGCATGCCGAACTTTCACCAATTGCCGAATGGATTCTCCTTATGATTGTCGATTTTTACGACTTGAACAGCCCTTATGGACTGATAATTACTTCAAAAATTATACGTAAATACACATTACCCTTCTGTTTATTAATGCGTCGAAATGAAATAAAAATATAATTTTAATTATACTAAAATACATTTCGGATTGTACATGTTATAAAATTCAAAAATGAGAGCGAAATATATGATTAACTTGAAAATAAATTTTTTTTTTGAATTAATATTTTTTAAAGAAAATATTCTAAAAATTTTGAATAACACTATGAAATATTAATTTGGTTGAAATTGTTAAAAAAAAGTCAAAAAAAAATATTCGACATCGGGTTAGGGATTCAAACGAAAGGGGAAGAAGAGGTAAATTATTGAGATTTTCAACAAATTCTAACAAAATTCATTAAATCTAAAAAAATTTCATCGGCGTTGCCTGTCGGCACCGCCGGCTCCCAAAACTCCATTTTTTCTTAAAAAATTAACCAAAAATCGCAATTTATTCATTTTTTGAACAAAAATTGTCGTGCCAAGTGACTCAAAATCGCAAAAAAAATTCCGCAAATCCTCATTTTCTATAAAATCAAATTTTAAAAGAAAATCAAAAACTGTAACTTTCACGAGGAAAGGGCGGAAAACATCCCGACAAAAAGTCTGTAAGTGGACAATTTTAGACAAAAAAAAACTCTCTTTTTTCCGAGACAAGCAAATCAAACATTCTTGGAACCAATTCTTTAACACTTTAATATTCACAATTAATCAGTTGCATAATTGGTAATAGTAGGCTTGTCCACCCCCCCCCCCCCGCCCATTTTTTGAATTAAACAATTTTTTGACGAAAAAGCGAAATCCGAAAGCATTCACTTCGGACTTTTTTTCGAATTAGGGTCCCGGGTCCGTAACTGTTATAAATAGTTGTCATATTCGTGCCCAGCGATCTCTCAAACGCCCATAAAAATATTTTACGACTTAAAATTTAAAAAAAAATTTTAAATGGGGGGGGGAGCAGCCCTACTATTTACCGCAAAATTTTCATTAATTGAGTCTATGCTTAAATGAGTTCAAAACTTCAGGTTTTGGAAACCCAGGCAAAATTCACGAACGGTTTCCGAGTAATTTTAAATTTAAAATAAAAACCCGAAAAAAAAGCTTCAAAAAATTTTTTTTCCCTTTTAATATGAAATTAAAAATTAAAATTTCTAAATTAAAATAAAAAATCAATTGTGAAAGTTTTTTTTGTCGAAAAACAATACGAATTGGAACAGTACAAAAATTATCATACAAGTCCTAATTTATTTTTACTTCAATTATAAACGGCCGCGCCAAAGTGACCCCTACCAATAGAAAAATGCTTTCCTTTGAATTATTTTTTGAAGTTTTTCTAAGCAAATGCTAATTTGTAAGCAGTTTGATCAGTTAAGAAAGGCGTTCAAAAATTTGTTTTTTGAATAATTTTTAGCTAACCTTTTTTTTAACATTTTATTCGTAATTTTTTCTCTTCTATCGGAATGCTAAATTTGTTATGGATTTAACATTTAGGAAAAACAAAATTAACATCACGAAGTAAATGTTGTTTTTCCTAATAATGAAAACATTAGATAGTTCGTCAAAAAGAGAGAAAAAATTAGAGAAAAAAAAGTATTGTTTTTTTCTCTGCACTCTCTCTCTTTATTTGTACACATCTCTCCCTTTTTTCGGACGTATGACTCAAAAATGGTTGCCAAAAGATTGTTTTCCGCGACAAATAACAGAACACTTTTCTCCACTTTTTGTTCACTTCATATTTTTTGGCTGCTCATTTCGAGCGTTGTCATTATTTTTTATCCGATTTCCATACAAAATTACGGTAATACTGTCGATGGTACCCCCTCCCCGTTTTGAAAAATGTTTTTTTTGTTTTCGAAAGGCATGAAAGCATGTTTCCTAGGGTTTTCGGGGTCGCTGATCACGAACCCGACATTTATTTCGACCAATTTCGAATCCCGGACCTGAATTGGAAGAAAAGTTCGAAAATTCAAATTTTTCAAATTTCAGATTTTTAGTCCATAATAGTTTAAATAATCTTTTATTGAAGTATTAATGAGTTCCTGTTTGACTCCGTGTATTTATTCGGTTTTGGACTAAAAATCTGAAATTCGAAAAATTTGAATTTTGAACTTTTGTTCCAATTCAGGTCCGGGATTCGAAATTGGTCGAAATAGATGCCGGTTTGTGATCAGCGACACCGAAAACCATAGGAAACATGCTTTCATGTCTTTTGAAAACAAAAAAAAATTCAAAAGGGGGGGGCAACCATCGGCAGTATTACCAAAAATTTATGTCTTGTAGTGCATTAGTACCGGAATTTCTTCGGTAAAATACATGGTTTTTAAAATTTTTAGCAACAAATTACACTTCCTTTCCTTTTCATTCTTTTCAAAATCAAATAATGGCCAACGAAAGTGCCACGAATGCAGGAGGAGCCGGCGCCGCTGGTGGTGCTCAGCCCGCCGAGTACATCATGCTGAAGGTGGTTAACGAGGTCTGTTTTTGCATTGTGTGATGGCGCGACTTCACCGTCTTAATCGTACAATTTAGGACTCAAATGAAGTGCATTTCCGGGTCAAATACAGCACATCCATGGGCAGGCTGATGAAGGCGTACGCGGAGCGGACTGGCGTACAGGTGTTAACAAATTTGGGATTGGGTGTTGGGTTTTTGACTGACAAAATCTTGTACGAGTACAGTCCATGATGTACAAAGTGTCCAAATTTACACGAATTCTGGTCCGGAAAGGAATGTAAGACAACAACAGTTTTTGGTGTTTAAACAGGCGTCCCCACCCATCCATACATAAATTGAAGGGGAATTTTTTGTGGACGAGTTTATTTTTTTTGGTTGTAAACACAAACGCCATTCTTTTAACCCCATTTCAGGTGACTTCTCTGCGCTTTTTGTTTGATGGCCGCTCCGTCAAAGACCACCACACTCCCAGATCACTGGAAATGGAGGGGGACGAAATCATCGAAGTGTGTGGGGTGATGGGTTGGAAAACATTCCCGGGGGGTGGGCTTTCGGTTAGAGACCGGACGGGATCGGGATCCCGCGGGATTTCTTCGGGATCCCGCGGGATTAAATTCGGGATCCCGACCTCGGGATCCGTCCCGAACGATTTTTTAAATTCTTCGGGATTGATCGGGATCGGGATTTCATCGGGATCCCGAATCGGGATCCCTCCCGACCATTTTACCAATCCCGCGGGATCCCGCGGGATTGAAGTCACGATAATTTTTGAAAAAATCTTATTTTTTAAATTAAGACCTTGAATTTTAAATTAAAAATTTGTTTATTTTTTTTTAAAAATCCCTTAAAATGCCAAAAAATTTTCATGAGTCTCAAAATACTTGTGAAAATTTTCAAAATTTGACAAAAAGGGTGAGTTTGTGACTTTTATTCCTTTAAAAAAAGAATTATCAAAAATTATTTTTTTTAATTCCTTAAATATTATTTTAAATCTTATTAGGTAGTTTCATGCACAACAATTTCTAAGAATTTTGTGCAAAAAATTAGATTAGAAATTGTTGTCTACGTATTTTTCCTTCGGTGCATATCTGCAGCGCCACCGGACTCTAAAATCCTTATTTTCCTGAAAATTTTGCTCAAAATCGCTAAAAAATTTTGGTTTTTTTGGACAAAATCTGTTAACAAATCGCATCCAAAATTACAAAATTTTCCCGGCGGCGCCTATCGGCACCGCCGGCCTCCACCTTGTTCCCTAAAGTTTTTGAAAAAATCTCAGCAAAAAAATCATAAAAATCTGATTTTTTGGCTCCGATGCACTTAATGATTTGCTAATTTTCCTCAAATTGTTAAAACTGATCATAGGAGGCGAAAATATAAAAATTTATATTAATTAAATTGTAAAAAACAATTTTAAAGCAGGGCTACCCTTGAAAACTTTCCAAAATAAGTATATCGCTGGTCAAAAATAAGTTTTAAGGGTCAAAAATAAGTATTTCAAATATGATTTCCAAACTTTAAATCACATTTTTATTCAACAAAATCAAGCATTAGCAACATATTTCTCGCCGCCAACTATTTTTTTGAGCAATTCCGGCTTAGAAATAAGAAATTTATACATTTCCGAAAATAAATTTTAAGATTTTAACAATTTTGTCGAAAACATAAGCAATTGGTAATTCAGTGCATTTAGAAACAAAAAATCAGATTTTTAACAATTATTTTCGGCGCATTTTTCCGAAAAAATTTTTGGGTATAGGTGAGGGAAGGGCGTCCGGCGGTGCCGATAGGCGCCGCCGGGGAAATTTTTTTTGAAAATTTAATGCAATATGTTAACAAAGTTCTGTCCAAAAAATGACCAAAATTGTCAATCTTGGGCTAATTTTTAAGAAAAAAATAAGGGTTTTGGGTGGCCGGCGATGCCGATAGGCGCCGCTGGGGGAAAATTTTAAGAATTTTTTAATGAATTTTGCTAGGAATTAGCCAAATTTTTCATAATGTCAAAATTGCTCGGCACACAATTCGCATATTCATCCTTCTTTTTGCTCCTTTTTATGCCTTGAAATTCGCGCTCATAATCAGCGTGAAATTTATATTTGTGGTTTGGTGGAGCCATTAACGTAAATAATTAATAATTTAAGCTCTTAAAAATGTGATCATAAAACTTTCTTTCGAAATTTAAAATATTTAGCGAATCTTGTTACGATTTTGTTTATAAATTTAAAAATGTGATCATAGAACTTTCTTTCGAAATTTAAAATATTTAGCGAATCTTGTTACGATTTTGTTTATAAATTCGCTTCAAAACATAATTTTCTTTCAAATATTGCTATAAAAATCGGAATTTTCCTTTGAGTCCCAAAAATAAGTACAAAAAAAGTACCTTGAGCTCAAATAAGTACAATACTTACAAATAAGTACATTTTAAATTTGTAAGTTTTGCACCCTCCAAATAAGTACAATACTTACAAATAAGTACAAAGGGTAGCCCTGATTTAAAGCTAGTTGTTAAATGTTCTAATTTTTGGTCCAAAAATTTAATTTTTTAGGCATGATATTCGAATTTTGAAAATTTTCTAAAAACCTGATATAATTCCCATTCATATTTTTCTTCAATGGAATTGATTAATTATAAATATTGGATAAGCATTATAACAAAACTTGACACAAAACGTAAAAAAAATTGAGTTTTTGCAAATCCCGATAATCCCGCGGGATCCCGAAAAAAAATCTTCGGGATTGATCGGGATCGGGATTTGGTCGGGATCCCGAGTCGGGATCCGTCCCGATCGTTTTTACGAAATGTTCGGGATTGATCGGGATCGGGATTCAGTCGGGATCCCGACTCGGGATCCCTCCGACCCCAGTTGTCCGGTCTCTACTTTCGGTGTCATATTCACGACTGAATTTTTTTATTTTCAACGATCAGCGGATTGCTTTTTTGCACTTTAGCATTATTGTATTTTAGGTGTATCAAGAACAGATCGGAGGCTCCATTATGGATGATTAAAGAACATTATTTGTTCCTCGTGTTTCTTTTTTTGACCGATCATTATATGATCTGATAATTGCCACTCACATTTATTTGTTGCTTCTTGCGTTCGAATACATTTCATTTTTGTTTTGCTTTTTGGGACTACTTTTACATCGTAAATGATTGGTTTAAAAAAGACGAGTAAAATTGTGCCGACGTATCCCTTTCCATCCCCAGTGGATATATAAGCACTGACATTTAAGTTTGGCTAATTTTGAAAGTTTCTCTTAAGATGAATGAAATTGGTTGAAAAGAAATTTTCAAGAAAAAATTTATAGGTAAAAGTGTCTAGTCAAAATTAAAGTTTATCGAATTTTGGAAGGCCAAAATAAATACGTACATAGTCAAAAAGAAAAATAAATTTGGAAAACTCACGCCTCGATGGTTGAAAAACATTCATTTTCAAAAAACGATGAATAATCAATAGGGCTGTCAAAAATATGTACAAAAAGTGGTCCAAATATGTACATAAATATGTAAGAAAAATTTCAAAATATGTACAAAAAACCCCAAATATGTAAATGGTTCTTCTAATAGGCACCGCTGCCCCGCCCCAATCCCTAATAACCAGGGCTTCCATTTTTATGTGAGAAAAATCGCGAGATATGTAAAATAAAATATGTATAAAAAAATGCTTAAAAAGGTATGAAATATGTAGAAAAACCCAGAAATATATATGAAATATGTAATTAAAATTTTCAGTGGTTATTTTTTGGTAAAAATTCCTCGTAGAGGGTGAAATAGGCACAAAATACTATAAAAAATGACCTAAATAGTCTTAGAAATCACCTTTTAGTTTTTAAAATTCAAATGAATTTAATTGATCACAGTAATAAAATTAAACCCTCTAAATTTTTAGAATGTGACCTCGTAAAAATTTGAAAAACGATTTGTTTTTTTCGTATTTTTAAAGTTTTTGACATCAGTTTTCTGATTTTCAAATGAATTCTCTGACATTATTTATATTACACCAATATTTTAAAATAATGATGAAGAAAAAAAAAGCCAAAATAAACTAAGAAAAAATAAAAACAATTGATACTATTCGATTTATAAATTTTAGCAAAAATATCTAAATATGAATGAAAAATTATCAGAGATGAAACGACAAATAACTTAGAAGATTAATGAAACATTTATTTAAAAAATTATAAAAACAAAAAATAATTAAAAATAAAAATTAATGTATCGAAAAATAAATCCAAGTACTGTAATGAAATTTCTTTCTGAAGCTGTATTAAAAAATTAAATTGAACTAAATAATGCGACAAATAATTCAGTGGATATCTTAAATTACATAATTCTGTTATTTATTAAGAAAACAAAAAAAAACTATCAATTAATTTTATTGTTTAATAATATATATATAAAAAACCCAAATTATCCTAACTCAATTCTAGAAATGATTTAAAAAATATTACGGTTTAATTCATTGCATAAGTCCTAAAATGATTAAATGAAATAAACAGATCCAACGTGATATAAACAAAATACTTAAATATAAATAATTAAAAGATATAATAATGGTTGTTTCTGTAATGAAATTTTAACAACTATATAATACATTATAAAAATGATTATAACAAAACCCAAAAAAGGCAGGGATCGAACGCAGATGTGAACGAGAGTAAGGTATAAAAATTTTCCATATGTATACAAAAACATATAGAGGAACATCATTTATTATTTATCTGACCCTTTGGTATAAAAAATAGTCAAAAACCTTTTTTCTGTTATTTAGTTTCAGATATACGCTCCGTTGCAAAATTATAGGGCGCCCGGAAAATGCGTCAGTTGAAAACGCGGGGGAAATTAGGGCACCAAATTAAGGATTTAAAAAACAATAAAGTTTTTAATTGTCTAAAAATTGCAACTATCTAATTTAAAAGCATAGTAAATTTTAATCAAGTTAGGAAAAGAAAGTTTTTAAACGAATATTCACTTAATTAACCATGCTGTTTTTCTATTTAAAATTGTTTCTATATTAATATCAATCAATGCCATACATACTTTTTGGGAAATATCCATCATAATC